>NMUG010009029.1:0-11419 GCA_002855965.1 Monotropa hypopitys
ATGCATCAGGGATCTCTCACTTAATTCATTCACGGGTGACCTCCCAGAAAGTTTCAGCTCTCTTTCAACTATGGGCAGTATGTGAGTAAACATAAACCTAACATTTTGCGATGCGGTATTTAATATTTCGTTATGATTTTTACTTGATTATCATTTTTATTATCGTGCAGGTATTTGCAGAACAACCAGTTTACTGGAACTATTGATGTCCTTGCCAATCTTCCACTTCAAAATCTGTAAGTAATTACGTGTATACAACTTGGAGAACTATACATTTCCGTTTCCTTTTAAATATTTGGCTCTTTACAAGGGTTTGCATTTTTCAGGAACATTGCAAATAATAACTTTCACGGTTGGATTCCTGCCCAGTTGAAGAATATAAATCTCCAGTAAGCTTTCACACTGCACTGGTTTATACATGTATACATAAGTGGATATATAGACTCATGTGGACAAAGTTATGTTCATTATATGACACTCGTGATGCTCTCAACAGGAAGGACGGTAACTCATGGAGCTCAGGGTCTGCACCCCCTCCTCCACCTGGGACACCTCCGGCCAGCGGGGGCACTCACAAATCTGGTGGCAGTAACAACCCATCTAATGAGGGTGGCAGCAAGAAATCAGGTATAGGGGGTGGAGGTGTAGCTGGAATAGTGATATCCATTTTAATTGTTGGGGCAGTGGTGTCATTCTTTATTATGAAGAGAAGGTCCAGAAGGTCATCCAACGATGTAGAGAAGGTTGATAATCAGCCCTTTACTACTCTTGCTTCTCATGAGGTGCAAGGTACCAATTCTCCATAAGTCAAGTTTCGTCAAATACATCTTCCTTCTATTCTTGTGTGATGAACTTTTAAACAGATTCTCTACTTACTCTCATTTAGACATTGCAATTTTTGTGGGTTAACTGAACCTTATGGAGGTCCGTCGTATGGGTTAAGACTTAAACCTTCAGCTTAACGTAATAGTAGTGCTTTGACTTGTTTATTTGAGTCTATAAATTATTTTTGTTAAGTTTTTTGAGTTTAATATACTGTTGCATCCCCTCTGAGCTCATTTTTTATGAATTATGAGTTGATCAACAATAACAAGAATAACATTAACCATGTAATCTCCAATCGATGGGGGTATGGGCAGGGGAGGACTATAGACATTCCTAACTTTTGACTAGAGGTGTCGAATGGACCGTGTCGTGCCGGCCCAACCCATTTATCTTCGTGCCTACCATGATCTGTGTTGTGTCGTGCCGCGCCGTCCCATTTAATAATCGTGTCGTGCCATGCTTTTTATAAAATATTCTTGGACCGGCATGACCCGCCACGATCCGTGCGTGCTGTGCCCGTGCTCGGCCCATACAATAAATGTAATTAAATTCTATATAACTAAAATTAATAAACTTAATCTAGAAAATACAAAATTTTATTAAAAAATGTGTACAAAAAACCTCACCCTCGTATGACATTCTGACTTGCAAAATTTTATCGAAAAGGAGGACTATTTTCGGTATCCTCCCAAAATTATCGGGGAGCGTGGGGGAAAGAATGCTACTATGCGGTGCTCCTATCACCGGGATATGAGGCATCTCACGACATGGTGCAGGGCGTTCAAAAAATCCCTAGAAGAGCGAGTGGATGTAGGGAGGGTTTGGGAGTTCATTGACGAAGAGAAAACAGCAGTCCGACTACCGCCTCCTCCGTCCTAGGACAACGAGAAGGCGTACGGGTCATCAACGTCATACACGGGATGATGGATCAGGCTGCCAAGCAGAGGATCAATGAGGAAATTTGGTTGGGTCAAATCGGACGAATGGTGATGAATATCGGTACGACACCAAAGCGACCATGACCAGAGCCTTCCAAGAAATGACAGATTACCTTTTCAGAAAAGGATCTTGAGAGGGTTCAGTTCCCTCACAGTGATGCTCTGGTCGTCAGTCTGAAGCTCAACAACTGTTTAGTTCGGAGAACCCTCATTGATCCAGGGAGCTCCGCAAATGCGATGTACTATCCACTATTCAAGCAGTTGGGCCGTTCACTTGACGAACTGGTCCCCTCCGAAGTCCCTCTCGTAGGCTTCAACTTGGCTCCGATTTGGCCCCTTGGCAGGGTCAGTGTTCCGGTCACGACAGGAAGCAAGACAATGCAGACAGAGTTTGTCCTGGTGGATGTCCCAAGTCCATACAATGCCATACTAGGCCGGGACTGACTCCACCGGATGGAGGCCATTGCGTTCACTTTCTTGCAAGTGGTACATTTCAACGGCCCAAATAGACAGTAGGATATCTACGGGGACCATATGGCATCCAAAAGGTGCTACGTAACTGCCGTCAAGGGCAAAACCACACCAACATAGATACATTGGGTGGAAACCTCGGATGCTCCGGTACTGGAAGAAATTGGCACAGAAGTTTCAGAAAAGGCGGTGGAAGACTTGGTTCGTGTTCCGATCGAAGAAGGCAGTGATCGCTTCTTCCTCATTGGGTCGGCCATACCGGAACCAGAGCAAAAGGAGATGGTCTTGTTCTTGAAATCCAACATCGAGGTCTTCGCCTGGACCTTTTATGAAATGTCGGGGGTTAGTTCGTACCTCATTTGCCACCGACTCAACGTTAACCCTGCCTCCCGGCCTGTAGTGCAGAAAGCCCGTCATTCGGCGGCAATCCATACGGAGACAATGATCGAAGAGGTGGACCAGCTACTCGAAGCAAGGGCGATTCGGGAAGTCTAGTACCTAACTTGGCTCGCCAATACAATAGTCGTTAAGAAGAAGAATGGAAAGTTCAGGGTATGTGTGGACTACACCAACCTGAACGATGTCTGTCCCAAAGATTCGTTCTCTCTTTCCCAGATCGGTCAACTAGTCGATGCAACGGCTGGACATGGCCATCTCAGCTTCATGGACGCCTACCGTGGCTACCATCAGATTGCTATGTACCTCCCGATGCAGAGAAGACTGTACTGTTATCAAGTGACGCCCTTCGGTTTTAAGAATGTCGGGACAACTTATTAGCGGATGGTCACAATGATGTTCCGGAGCCACATAGACCGTACCATGGAGGTGTACATCGGCGATATGATAGTGAAGAGCAAGGAAGAGGCGTATCACCTGCCGGACCTTTAACAGGTATTCGACATATTGAAGAAGCACCGGCTCTAACTCAACGCAGAGAAATGTGCCTTTGGAGTTGGATCCGGACGATTCCTAGGCCACCTTGTAACCCGACGAGGAATTGAGGTGGATCCAACCCAGAATTTTGCGATCCAAAATTTGCAAGCACCCTGGACCATCAAAGAAGTGTAGAAGCTGACAGGAATGACCGCAACACTCAGCCACTTCATCAGTCGGTCCTTCGATAAGTGCCGACCCTTCTTCAACATCCTCAAGTGCAGCCGACACAGCTTCTAGTGGATGGAGGAATTAGGCCAAGCTTTGGCCGAACTAAAACAATACCTCACAGAGTCGCCTTTGCTCACCGCACCATGGGAGCATGAGGAGTTGTTTATTTATCTAGTCGTCTCCCAACATGCTGTCAATTCGGTTTTAGTTCGGCAGGAGGGACACCAACACGTTCTGGTGTACTATTCAAGCAAGACGCTCTTGGATGTCGAAACACAGTACTTGCCTTTGGAGAAGCTTGTCATGTCCCTAGTGTCCGCTTCAAGGAAGCTAGCTCCATACTTCTAGACCCACATCATCACCATCCTAACAGAGGATCCACCCAGACCCTTGCTCCGGAAGGTGGATCTATCTAATCGGATTTCAAAATGGGTGACGGAGCTAGCAAACTTCAGTATCCGGTACCGGTCCCATACTGCCATTAAGGCCCATGTACTCACAGATTTTATTGCGGAATTTTCTCCTAGACCAGGTGGGCCTGATCCGGAACCATGTTCGGATGAACAACACCCCCTGGAGGAACCTTTACGGATGTTCCAGAGTAATGGCTAAAGACTATATGTTGACAGAGCATAAAATAATCGGGGCGCCGACGCAGGAGTGGTGCTCGTATCCCCATTTTGGACGGTTTATGAACACGCGCTACAGTTGGAATTCTCGGCTTCCAAGAATGAAGCAGAGTATGAGGCACTCCTCACCGGGCTCCAGACAACAATTGAGTTGGGCACCAAGGTGGTAACCATCTTCAGCACCTCACAACTGGTGGTCAATCAAGTGTTCGGTGAATACGAAACCCGGGACGACAGAATCGGCCGGTACATTCGGCAGGCCAAAGAATTGGCAGGTAATTTCACGAAGTTCATGCTGCAACAAGTGGGTTGGGAAAACAATGCACATGACGACGCATTGACTGGGCTTGCCTCAGCTTCGAATTCTGAATCTCCTCGGACCATTACGGTCAGTACCCTCCAACGGCCGAGCATTGAGCCGGACGAAGAAAGGGAGGTTCTGAGTATCGGACTGGGTCCCAGTTGGATGGACCCCATTGTCGCATTCCTAAAAAACAATGTTCTTCCCACCGACAAGCGACGAGCACACTAGATTGAGCACAAGGTGGTCCGATATTGGCTTTCACCATATTACAAGTTGTACAAAAGGTCCTTCTTCGGACCTTAACTTTTCTGCGTACATCCAAATGTGATCCAAACCGTCTTGCGAGAAATCCATGCTGGGAGCTGCAGGTGTCATTCCGGAGGAAAGTCATTGGCCCACATGGCAATCTCCCAAGGGTACTACTGGCCAACTATGCATTCGGATGGAAGGGACTTAGTCTGAAAATGCGACAGCTCCAAGAGGCGCGCTCCGGTTATCCTCCAGTCGACGATAGATCTTCAGTCCCTAACCAGTCCCTGGCCATTTGCACATTGGGGGCTGGATATTGTGGGCAAGTTACCGGTTGCTCCGGGATGCTTCAAATACCTTATCACTGCCACAGACTACTTCACGAAGTGGATTGCGGACGAACCATAGTCACCATTGAAGACACGGGCATCAAGCGCTTCGTTTGACGAAGCATTATCACTCGGTTCGGTGCCCCGTACACTTTTGTTTCAGACAACGGAACACAGTTCGTTGTGAGTCTGTTCACAGATTTTTGCACAAAGTACGAGATTAGATTCTTCAACTCAACACCATGCTACCCACAATACAACGGTCAAGCTGAAGTATCCAACAAGACAATTCAGTCCGGGATCAAGAAAAGGTAGTCGCACCTTGAGAGAGATGGGCCAAACATCTCTATCACGTGCTCTGGGCCTACCGGACCACCCCCAAGAGGTCAACCGGACAAACACCTTTCTCACTTGCATTTGAGATGGAGGCTATCATATCCTTGGAGGCCGGACTGTCGACCATCCAGACTGAAAATTTCAGTCTGGAGCACAATGACCAATCGATCGCAAAGGACCTTGATTTAGTAGAAGAGAAAAGAGATGGGCCTCGGATCAAATTGGCATCCTACCAACAAGGGCTGGCCCAAAGCTATAACCGAACAGTCTAGATACGAACATTCAAGTCAGACGACCTTGTCCTCCGGAGAGTTGTCGGAGCTCACAAAAAGCAGAAGCTGGGTCCCAATTGAGAAAGGTCGTACCGGGTGACAAAAATCATTGGATCGGGATCCTACCTACTAGAAGATCTTGATGGCTGTAGGATTCCAAGACCATGGAATGCAAGAAACTTACGGATGTATTATCATTGAAATTTTTTAATTTAATTCCAAGTGAATTGTTTCGGCCCATTTTTGGGAATTTCATTTTTGTTATGGTTGTCTTTATTACGGTCCAATTTTGGATAGGGAAGCTTATTCTTCAGTCCATGTATGTGAGTCATTATCCGGCCCACGTTTGGGAACTCCGGTACGGTCTAACATTAGGATGGGAAAGCTTATGCTTCAGCCAACTTGATGGGAGATAATCTGGACGTTCAAACGTCGGGGCATTCAAGCGACCATCCTACTTCGGAATTGTCCGGGGGCATTCAAATTCAAACAATTCCCAAGTGGAGGCAAGTGACATACCAATGCCCCAAAACACGGTGCCAAGATACATTCGGAACAGTCGAAGCAACAAAGTTGGAAGAATTTTCAAGAAATTTTCAAGCAAATGGATGCATTAAAACGTCGGAAAATAGTCTGAAAACACCAGACCAACATTACAAAACTACAAAGGAAAGTGAAAATGGCACGCAGGCCACAACAGACATCGGCACGAAGGCCGGACCAACTGACAACATCGGTACACTGTACCGGAAATACCAAAAAAATCTACTGTGGGAGCTCTGGAGACAGATCAGTGATAGCCAGATACTCTTCTTCCAGTGGCCTTTCAGCCGGAGGGTCCACAAACAGAGGGTTCTCAGCAACCGGCACATCAACAATAATAGCCGGAGTAGGAGCAGTTGGGAGGATAGCACGGAGGTGGGAGTCGACAGGAACTTGAGCTGCATCCAGGCCCAGGTGGAAGCCTCTCTTCAAGGTCTCCTCCCGGATTATGGCTACCTACCGGGAGTACTCAGCCTCTGCCACATCAAAGTCGACATCATATCCTTTAGCATCAGCATCCTGCAGCCCCCCTGTACTGGGCTTCAGCCTCCGATGCCCGACATGCGTCCTCAGCAAGGGCCCAGACCTCCTCCTCAAGAGCCTTCACTGCGTCGTCTCGAGCAATGACAGCTTCATTCAGCTTTGCCTGCATGGACTCCGCAATAGCTTTGGCGCACTTCAAATTCTCCGTAGCCTTCTTATAGCTATGAGTCTCGTTCATAAGCGCTGCATCAAGGGCCACGAATTGGCCCCAAGCTCCGGTGATATGCTGGGCAACCTGCGGAAAGGATAATTAGAGCACAGAAGTTTAAAAGAAATCTCTTGAACTAAAGAGAGCGACGAGGGACGTGGAGTTAACTGCACGACCAAAGAAAGCCCGTCACTATAGATTTTGTCTCGGACCCGGGGGAGTGCATCATTGTCCTTCAGGAGCATTAGCGCTTGGACCAGGGCCGAGGCAACGTCTGACATTTTCACGGAGTCAGTTGCCAGTACGTCCCGGTCGTGGAAGTGGAGTCGGGGGCACCAGAGGGCAGGGGTAAATGAAGCCCCATCGTCTATGAGATGCGCCAACTCGGTCTCATAAGCTTGTAGAGACTGCTTCTCCGGGGAGATCATGGCCAACCTCCGGTGCTTGCTAGTCGATGTGTCTTGCAGCTCCTCTGGGATGGCCGAAAGGATTTGGACAGATTGATCCTGTATGGGCTCTTTGGATGCCTGCGGATCTTGGGGTGTTGTAGGAGGGGACACCACCGGGGTAGTGATGCCCATGTTGAGGAAGGGCCTGTTCCTTCGGCAAATCATCAGAGGAGCGGTATCGGTGCCCGGGTCTGTGGGGGTTCGCTCTATAGACTTGGTAGCAGCAGTGGGTTCCCAGATCACAACGCCCAGGGTCTTCGGTTTCCTTTTCTTTATGAAGGAGTGGTACGTCGACACGTACCCGAGAAGATTCGACGCGTCACAGGATTTGATGTTGATTTTGGAAAATGACTTAATCCAGTTGTCCGAGGCACCCTTTTTCAGTCTGCCCACCAACTTCGGATCTGCAGAAGAAGACACAAAGGAGAAGCTATTAGATACGGTTTAAAAAAGGAAAAGAGAGATAACAGGGTACATAGTGCTATGGACTTAAGGAGCTGATGACCCAATGTATTTCGTCTGGACCGGACTGGTACGTTCCTCGTACCGTCATGTATTCATTCCCCCACTGATCAGAGTTTGGGAGGCGATTGATGGCATGCTCCAGGCCTCTCCATATCACATGAAAATATTGCACGGAGGTCTTGTTTTGGTTGATATTGTAAATCCCAAAGAAGTCGTCAGTAGCGAAGCCCATGTTAAACAGTCAGTCAAGCTCCACCACGGACATCACTATCCGGAAGAAGTTAATTGTAAACTGGGCCGTGGTGAGGCCAAGTACTAAGAGGATCTGGCCCAGGTACAGATGAATGTGGAACCTAACCCCACCTTTTATAATGGCCATCAAAGGGACGATCAGTTGTCCGGTCCTGTGGCTGACTATTGGGCTACCTTCATCATCCACCGGCAGGACACGGTATTTTTGCCGGAACAACTTAATGTTCTGCTGCATTTCGAAGTGAGCCCAGAATGGGCTGACGTTGCTGGGTTCCGCCGCACCACCGTGATTTCCAGACACGGCGCTCTGCACCTGACTAAACAAAAGCAGAGGGGCCAGGAACCAAGACGGTCCGAGAAATGACCACAACGATGCTAGCTCAGTTGAGCCGAAAATGGTGGTCAGCAGAATGTCACTCGGTGGTGATGGGACGTGCATTAGGGTGCTATAGTGCAGGTGAAATCTAGAAGGTTCAAGTTGGGGCCAAAATCAGCCCCGACGACACCGAAGATACCACGAATTGGAAGAGATTGAAGTGGAGAACAATTTACCAGAGAATCGGAATGAAAAGAGGACTGGACATTGTTCGTGAGGAGCGGAAGATTTTCGATGAACAGTAACAGTTGGAGAGAACTGTAGCGAGGAGAGAGAAAGAGCAAGCATGGTTCTCTCTCACCCCTCCCTCTATTTTTAGGGCAGTCGCACTGCTTCAAATTTGAAACGCCTGAGGGGTCAGGAATCCCAATGGGCGGGAAACTGAACGTGCGCAAATCCCAAATGCGGAGGCCCGGGGGAGGACATGAGGCAACATGGTTTTTCCAAAAAAAACATAAGAGTTACCGTGCGATTGTCCCGGGTTATTACAGCAACCGAGGCGACTGTGGATCAGGCAAAAACCATGAAACGGAATCCAGCATTCCAGGCCTTTATAGGCAGGGGGCTCTCGGACCTTGATGGTCAGTGGGTCATCTAGGCCGATAGAAGATGAGTTCGGTACGGTTAATGAAATTCAATTCTTCCGGACCTATTTATCCGAATGAATTGAGGGGCTATTGTGGTAACTGAACTAAGTCAGGCCTTCAGGTCGGATAAATGGAACATGCCCACGGGGGCCAGGGCCAGGATGAGCAAACGGTCCATTGAAATATTGGACAGATCACAGGATGGGCTGTACGCCCATTGTGGCAATTTGGATAGCAACCAACACTGTTGTTACGGGAACTAACGTTCCCCGGACCACGGCCCAAATGGGTAGGATAATACAGTAGCACAAAAGGTGCTGGACCAACAAGGCCAGGATGCAGGAAGCGCATACGGGCACTCAGAGTCGGTCGTCCGATGGATAATGATGCCCGGACCGCAGGGATTACGTCGGACCAGTAGGTCAGCATGCGTAACAGGGATCACGAAAATAACCCGGATATCTCGGTAACGGACCGGAGATTGTAGGAGTGCTACGCTTCCGTGTATTGCGCCAAAGATCACGGAACGGGATGCCATATCGGGAGCAGGAACTCGCCTATAAATATGAGGGACGTGCCCAACGGAAGAGGTACATATCACTTGATACTTTAATCTGCTAGAGTCTTATTTTATCCTATTCTCTGCTCCAGATCTCGACTGACATTTCTGTGGACGGCGCCGGGTAGCACTAACGGTGATTGTGGTTGCAGGTCCATCCCTAGCGGAAATCAACACTTGAAGTTCCATTGAAGGTCATGGTCTCCGGAACCCACAATATCAATAATGCACAATGAATTATGACTTAAATCATCTATCATTAATCGGACTCCCTAATCGAAGACATGCTTCCAGTTAAAAAGTAATAGCAGAAAGATCAGCACATGAGTGCAGGTTATATATCAGTAAGATTGTAATGTTCTCCAAAAAGAACGTCACTATGACATTTGTGACTCTTGCTCAAGAGTTTACAACTCCAAGCCACATGGTATTTAATTGTTTGAGACTTCTGGTTGTGAAAGGTGTATTTAACATCTTGCTCTTGAAAGAAAAAATTAACGCCCAGTTGATACCCATTAATGGGTTGTATGTGAAGTAGAAATGACGAGGACGAATCTAAACTTTGGAAATAATAGGCAAAGTGACTATGCTTAGACTCGAACTCAAGAGCTTAAGATTATTGAGCTTAATCTTTAATATCACGCTCTTGCATTATGCTAATTTGGTACAAGTACATTGCTGTGACCTGGTCTTGTTAGATCACATTGTTACTACTAGTATCATCACCATTTGTTTGAGATTACTTGAGCATTGTATCTAATTATGACATTGTGGTGCAATTTTTGTAGAATTGAAGTCTATTCAAACTCCGTCCACAGTCAATAACAAAACATATGACACTTCAGCGTCAATAAATCTAAGACCTCCACCTATTGATCGTAATAAATCATTCGATGAAGAAGATTTGTCAAGAAAACTTATTGTTCCCAAGAAGGTACATATAGCTCCAGTAAATGCTGTATCGTATTCAATAGCTGATCTTCAAATGGCCACAGCCAGCTTTAGTATTGAAGCTCTAATTGGTGAGGGGTCCATTGGACGTGTTTATCGGGCTCAGTTTGATGATGGGAAGGTACTGCCTGAAGTTCAACATTTAGTGCTTTAGTACGTTTATGAATAGTATTTGCTTATTGATTTCATCTTTATGTCTTTTCTTGGTACTTAGGTTCTTGCTGTGAAAAAAATAAACTCATCTGCTCTTCCAAATCACATGTCTGAGGATTTTATGGACACAGTTTCAGACATTTCCCGGTTGCGTCACCCAAATGTAATAGAGCTGGTTGGTTATTGTTCAGAGCATGGACAGCACCTGCTGGTTTATGAATTCGTTAAAAATGGTTCTCTGCATGATTTCCTGCATCTCTCAGACGAATATAGCAAGCCATTAACGTGGAATAGTCGGGTCAAGATTGCTTTGGGGTCTGCACGTGCTTTAGAGTAAGTTGGTTTCTGAGAGACGAATAGAAACTCTATGTTCTTCTTCTTTCATCTAATGTTGTCTACTGGTTTTGCTTTTCTTCAATTTAATCTTATTTTCAATTGTTTGCTATTTCAAAAAATTTCTCAATTCATAAAAAATAATCTTATTTTCAAACGTTTTCGAGTTGGTATCACCTTTTTGAAGAAATTCTATGAGAGTTCATTTACTTCCACTTCATGTAATTGTGTACTACTAAATGGTCTTTGTACATATCATTACCATTTGGCGATGTAGCATTTGGTAGTAATACAGTTAGAATGTCAGCTACCCTTGCTTCCTTGAACAAACATACTGGCTCGTGGGGTTAAGTGTTAACACTCCCGGAACAGATAATTGTTGTTGGATTGGCACATAATGAAGACTCGCAGTGGTGTGAAGTCAGTCGGGCCAGATTGGGACTTGAAGATCGAAGTTTTACCATATGACTTACTACAAGTTTTACCATACGACTTAATACGGTGATACAACAAACTAGCTACATAGATTTATTTTTGTAGCCATAGATCAACTGCATGGAACAGATGTATGTTATCTGGGAACACTGATACAATGGCGAGTTA
>NMUG010009030.1:0-11417 GCA_002855965.1 Monotropa hypopitys
CTCATTCGCGTGATTTTCGAAATGGTGTAGTTTTGAAAGTAAACACATTCGCGTGATTTTTCGGAATGGTGTTATTGGCAACAATGATAGGGAATTTATAACATACGACATTCGCGTGATTTTTTCGAAATGTCAAGGCATTAACGTGATTTTTCGGAATGCGGGATGGTCGCTCCATCCGCGATATTGTGCACAATGGGGGTAGCGTAGCCCTCCCAACGTTACTTGGGGAATGATGGATAGGAAAGGATGGTGTGTTACCGGAGCCACCATGCTGGACCAACCCTATCAATGTTGTATAAATTAAAATGATATGATTCAAATATTAGTCGCGTGCCTTCAGACTAATCGAAATAAACTAAAATAAGGGAAAGAAAGGAATACCTCAAATACTTCAAGTGATGTGTGAATCCAGTACTTAACCGAGTGAACGGTTGGAACGATTTGTGAGGTAAGCTAATGTTGGATATCTTAGCTTTGTTTTGGTTTAGGATCCTTAGTTGATCCTTGGAGTTACTTGACCCTAGTAGTAAGGTTGGTTGCGTTGAGACTAGAGGTTTCTTCAGTTGGACTTGGGATGTCGTATCTTTAGTACTTACTTGACGTTGCGGCTTGGGTTAGATATACTTTGTTGGTGATATGTCTATGTTACAGCTACTTTGAGTTGGGTTTACACTATGTGCACTTTAGTCCCGTTACGTTTCTTTTGTACCTTGACGGTGGACCTCCTGCCCTTAGTAGAGAGTTGGTTGTGACGACTTGAGAGTGAGTTGGATTAGCCTTTAGGCTTGACACTTTTACCTCCTTTACCTTTGAGGAGATTAGTAGATGTACTCGTAGCCCAGTCACCTGTACAGTTCGGTTCACGCTCACTTTACTGCTTTACTACTTGTGCTTCTCTCTTCAGCTTTACTACTGTTGTTCTATTTCTTTACAGTCTCTACTTGTGCTGGCCCCTCCTAGGCATGCACCACCCGTGCATGTTTGGTAGTGGTCAGGAGTTTATCTACTGAGCCGTGGTATGCTCAGACCTTCGTGGTCCCCCCCCATAGGTTGTTGCAGAGACGTGTTGAGACTGTTGAGCTTGGAGCTTCGTCAGCTACCGGGTTTTTCAGAGATCGTTGCAGCAGGTTCTCATAGCACTTTTGTTGGCTCCCGAGGGTAGGATGTACCCTCACTTTTTCTTTTCTTCTCAGCACTTCAGTTGTAGCCGTTTGGCATTGTTTTAGCTTCCGCTTTTCTGTTCATATTGTATAATGAATGTAATGAGAAATTGAAAGAAGTGCATAGATACTACAAGTGTTGGTTCCCCTGCTTTTATTTAAATTGTTTTTAAAAACAAATGGTATGAAAATCCGGGGCGTGACATCACGACCCATGCTTGTAGCGATGTCCTGCTAGGTATTCGACAAAATACCTAAGTGAACAAATTAACCTTAAAATCACCCAATTGATAGAGAATTGTAGTCTTGAGGTGTCATAGGGGTTGGGAGCATGTGGTTCTCACCTCAGGTCCAACCAAGGGTTGTCGACCTCCTTGACAGTTTGTCCCATGTACACTTCGTGCTTTGAGCATGTTGCCTGATTAGTGTAAGTCGGCCTAGAGAATCGAATTCTAGTCCATGTGTCATCTCTTGACCCATGACTTGTTATTGATAGTTAAACATCTCGTGGGAGGTCCTATGTAGTGATCCCTCCTTCGTGTTGTCATGGAAATTGGAGTATTCTTTCACAACCTAGGTTAGGTGTTAGAACCCCCATAGCCATTCCACTTAGTTTAATTAGTTTCCCCCATTTCTTATTATGCTTTAGTTTTCTAAAGTTTTTTAATTAAATATAAAGGCTAGCATCCTACTGCCTCTACCCGAAAAACCAAACTTCTAAATCGAGCAATTATCTTCAACTCTGTCATTTCCCTGTGGACTGACCTCGGACTTATCCACTTTATTTGTAGAGTGTTTATTTTTGTGTTTATTAATTACTAATGTTTGGCTAAGGCTTTTTCATTTATCAACGATCAGAAAAGTCCTTCCAACATTTTGGCACCGTTGCCGGGGAATTGTAGTTGAGTCTTTGCTAGTTTAGAAGCTTTCTTTTGCCCCGCCGTACATATCCCTTTTATTTTGTTTCTGCTTGTTTTTGTTTTAAAAAAATCAAAAACAAAAAAATATACATTGTCGACCATGGCTTCCGGTGATTACCCTTGGGAAGCCATGGATCTACAAGTGTGGAAGTCCTACCCTCCATTTCCGGATCCTCCTAGTCAAGAGTGGCATGACCACTCTAACTTTTATCGGGAATGTGAGTCTTACCATGAACCACCACCTCCATCATACTCATATCACGATGCAATGGCTCTACAACAATTTTACCATTCGGAGCCAACAAACCAATACCCAGAACAATCGTCCCAAGAGGAGCCTTATCTATACCAACCATGCACCAATACCTTGGAGGATGCTTTGCAAACATTTCTCCAAGGTTTTCATTCCATTAATGCCCTCTACAATGATGTGGTGGCTCCTACCGAGTCTTAATATTCGGAGCCACCCTTGGGATTACATGACCATTGTCTTCCGGAGGCAACTTTTGACCCCGAACCACCGCACCCATCTTATCTTGAGGACACTTTGCAATACTTTCTTGAAAGTTGCAACAATATCACGGCCTATAATTCTTCATGCCAAGTGGACTTTGACATCCAAATGTTTGAGCCGGCCATTCCCACCCACCCCTTGAAGGAGGCATGTCTTACCTCCGATGAGGTTGCTTTCCTTGAAAATCCGGATGTGGGTATCTCTCAATCAACTCTAATGGCCGAAGCCGCGATGGGATCGCTCCCCAATTTTAAAAATTGCACACCTCTCACTCCTCCTGAAAAGAAATTGGTGAGTTATCACTATGATTCGAGTGATGAGGAGCTTGAAGCAGACTGTAGGCATGGTGAGAGTGTGAATGTTGTTGACACCTTGTCCATTGATCCCGACATACCTAGTATTTCCCAAGAGGCCATTGAGTATGCATTTGTTGCACCTATTTTCTTGACACCTCTTAGGGAGTCCATCTTTGGGGCAATAATTTCATCACCAATTTCGCAAGTGTCCATCATTTTTAGGGCTTATCTACCACCATCTCATGTTCTTGTCCTTGAAATGATTGATTTTCTTGGTGTTGATCGAATCCTTACGAGTCATGCTTCATATTCCATATCTTATGTCAAGGCCTTGAAAGCCAATGTCATCCGTGGTGATAGGGTGGTTGGTCATTTATTTTTCAAACTCTGCCAAGCCCCTTTATACTCCAAGTACTTATTTTTATGGCTTGGGCAGTTTCAATATGTTAGATTGTGGGTGAGATGGTTCACCACGTGCTATGGCCCCCCAGGGAGGCTATCATATCAATGTGGTCCTCCAATTTGGAGGGTCGCTTTCTCGATTATTACCGCCACTTAGAGGCATAGTTTTTTTTTTCCTTTATTTTTCACTTCTCTTTATTCTGTTTCTTTCACTTCATTTTTTTTAAATATGAAAAAAAATCTAAATAATGTCTAGGAGACAATAAATTCTTGGAGGTTGAGATACCTCTAGTGTTTGCCATGCTCGAATGGCTATGGACGGTCCAGTATAGCCGCCTGTTATTATAGTCTTAGTAGTGTACTATCTCAGATTATACCAACAGAGTAGGGATCGAAGCGAAAGCCGATTAGGGTGTCTCTCCAAAAAGTAAGAGGCATCAACTGTTGAGTAGCGACCTACCTTGAAATTCCAAGAGACTTCCTTCTCTAATACACTATTTACGTGAGAATAGCGGGGAGAAAAGTACTATTCATGGAGAGTCGTGTGAGAACTCGTACTACCTTTAAATAAAATCAGTGTTTCACGCTTGGCTACCATTAGTAAGTAATTTTGGCCTAATCATTTCTCTTGTAGTTGTGGGTATTTTAGTCTTTACAGGGTTCTTTCCTTATGTTTTGAGCCTTGGAAGCATTATCAATGAGAACTTGAGTTAATGATTCTAAATCCCCTTTCTTGGTCGGGGTATAGGGTGGTTGACATTCCACCCTGGAGGTACATTACTCTCTTACCTTTTATTTACTGTCTTATGCACTGAGGACATTGCACAATTTAAGTTGGGGGAGAGTGGCGTATGTTTCGCATGCTTGTGCCGTATTTTTGTTTATTTTTTTAGTCCCATTTTCAAGTCCTGAAAAATTTTAAAATTTTGAATCGACGGTCTAGTATAGCCACCTGTCTTTTTTCCCTTTTTGAGGCAGGGATAAAAGTATATCTCGTGTCGTCCATATGACAGATTCGTAGTGTAGATAGTGAGTTAGTTTTGCATGGATTTTGGGATTTTGTGAGTTTTAAACTCTATGGCATGAGTAGAAAGTTATTGAGCCTTTTATAGGACTTGTAGGTGGCATCTTAGTTCATTTTGCTAGCTTGTTGTAATGGCTTGTTTTGGCACTTAGATTTTAACCTCATTGTACTTCACATAAAAATAGGCTTGCATCACTTGTGAGTTGTACCTCAATTGTCTAGAAGGCTAGATTAGTGGAGACTTATGCCCAAGTGAGTTTAGTATCTTATCTTTTCTTGGAGTGGTGTCAAATGAACTCTTTATGTCACGAAAACAATTCAAACTCGTTGTCGATCTCGTTATCTTTCATTTTAGCATTGGGAATTCACTATCATCATCATATCTTTTGTGTTGGTATGCATAGTTGTTGTTGGCCATAGGAAAGGATTATAAGCATTCTTTAATTTTTTGTGTTGGTTCGTTCCTTCTTGCATATTACCCCTTGCTAGCCCACTTGAGCCCCTTACATGAACCATTTTCTTCATCAAGCCTTACAATTCCCTATTTTGTTTGAGAATGGCAAAAAAATCACGTTGAAGATGTATTGGGAGTTATTAGGTGGTTTATGTTTGAATTTCATTATTGGTGTACCTTTCCCCTAGAAAAATCATGAAAATTCCAAAAATTGGAAACCATATAAGTTGGGGGTCAACTATTCATTTGTAAAGAAGAAACAATTGTTCTTCAAATTTTTGGAATGTATTGGTGGTTGAGGAAAATAGAAAAAATGAATATGGCGTAGTTGAAAAGTAAAAGAATTGGAGGTGAATTCGTTGACGAGGGCCCCGTTTATTGATTTGCCCTCTATCATTTGTATATGCCTATTCTCAAACATCTAAAGTTAACCCTTATCCCGATACGTGTCTAATACGTGTCCGATACGTATCTGATACATTCCATTACCTTACGTTATATCGAAAAGACCTATTTGATCCTTAAGGTCAACAATAATTTGTGGCATGTCGATTTAGAAACAATGTTCTCATTTTCTATGCTTTTCTAGTCATGAGATCGTTTACACTTATAAAGAGCTTCATTAGTGTCACGATATGCAGAATGTTTTGGTTTTTCATTATATATCTTTCGCCCGTACATATGAGAGTTTGATCCTTGTTTCGAAGAGTCTTACTTGTCGAGTGCATGACACGGTGCGATTTGAAGTCAAGACTCAATCCAGATAGACTTTTGAGTTGTGTCTCACTTGCAATGAAAAGCCTTGCACACACATGTTAGATTTTAGTGCCATGATTTGTATTTGCATTTGCTAGTTTTGTGAAATTTGTTTGCCTTCACGTCTTTTTAAGGATCTATTTTCTTTCTTATGTTTTGAGTTTGTACTTGCATGTTTTGGATGCCATGTAAGAGTAGTTTTCTATGTTTTGTGGGTGATCATTGCTAAAAACCCTGACGAGACCCTACTCGTCCTACCGGGACTGCCTGAGGATTCAAAGGATATATCTCTTTATTTTTCTTGTTGTTAGTTAGATCGAATCCTAGTATGAGTTTGCTCGGGTCTAGCAAATGACAAGTTGGGGGGTATGATAGACACACTATTTTGTAGTTGTGTGTGTCTATTTCTTTTCCATTTTGCTTTACTTCTTTATTTATTTATTTACATTTTAGTTCACATTTAAGTTTTTCTTTGTTTTGTAGTTTTTTATGTTTTTCAGGTTATTTATTGATCCCTGGACGAGTCCGGAAGTTTCCGACACCATCCCGGGCCATGAGGTGAAGTTAGAGCATCAAATGAGGCCCAAGGGTGCCAATTTCCGGAAGAGAAGCTCCCAATTTCCAGAAGAAGGGAGTCCAAGGCCAAGGCAGTATTTCTGGAAGTTCTGATCAGTGGGCAAACAAAGGCCCGGGTACCGGTCCCCGGATAGGTGGGGGACCAGTCCCTTCCCCAATTCCTGCAAAAAGAATGGTGAACTTTCAGAAGAGCAAGAGGAAGAAGGAGATCCAGTGGCCCCAACTTCCAGTAAATCGGGGGCCATTTTCGGTAATACAAGAAGAGATTCTCGGTAGAAGGCTGATCTGAGGCCGGGTACCGGTCCCCTATATGTACATGGACCATTGTCACGCCTCGGATTTTCAAACCATTATTTTTAAATTAAATGATAAACAAGGGATATAACTACTTGCTATCCATATATAGTCAGTTGAACTTCTCATTACATCACAGAGTAGTACAAAGTAGAAGTATAACAAAATAGAGAGCGGAAGTGAAGTACAAGTACTGTCCTACTACAACTGCTACCATGAACAAAGAACTACAAGTACAAAGTAAAGGAACTACAACTGAAGTACTGAAACTGAAGTACAACGTAAGGGAAAGTACAACCGAAAACTGGAACAGCTGAGCCCAAGAAAATACAGCAGCTGAATCGAACTCCAAATCGCCAAGTCTTCCTAGCCCTGCAACACAGAACTAAAAAAGGAAAATAAATAGGGTCTGAGCAAACCACAACTCAGTGAGAAACTCCTAACTACTACCAAGCAAGCACATGTGGTGCGTGCCTATGTGTCCACAAGCAACAGTACTAGAATAGTAAAGAAACCAAAGTGCAAGTGAAACAAACCTAACTCAAGTAACAGTAAACATAGGCGTGTCGCCAACCAAGTGTGTACAACCAAATCCTCAATCTCAAGTGAGTGCAAAGGGTAGAGCTTCCTAGGTCCAACCGAAGTAAACTCTAGTACGACCCACCCAACCTTACCACTAAGGTACCACAACTCTAAGGATCTACTAAGGATCTTAAACCAAAGCGACGCTAGGATATCCAATAACGACTCACTCCACAGACGTCACTAACCATCATTACCCAAGTAACGTTGGGAGGGCTACACTACCCCTATTGTTCACGATGTTGCGGATGGAGCAACCATCCGACATTCCGAAAATCACGCGAATGGGTCTACTTTTAAAACTACACCATTCCGATAAAATCACGTGAATGGGTCTACTTTCAAAACAACACCATTCCGATAAAATTATGCAAATGGGTCTACTTTCATAACTACACCATTCCGATAAAATCACGCGAATGGGTGTACTTTTAATTTGGTACATGAGTCACCATTCCGATTTGATCATGTTCCATGAATTCATTAAACGTTTCACAAGTGATTGATTCGAGGTTGAATACGAGTAGCCCTTGTGGGACACATCCTCCATGTTTGACGTTCATTGGTTATATGGAGTATGTCGCTAAGTCTTCCCATTCCAAGCCCAACCTTGACAACATCAAGGGGGAACAATCCACCAATTCCATCCTTCACCAAGGTTAACGATTCATTTCAATATTTACCCTTGACGAGCTCAAGGGAGACCAACGAGTATAAGGGTACATACAACCGCGATAATACTAAAGGAAAATCCATACCAACTAGGAGAAGTCCCCACAATGACCAAAAGGTCCAACTAGACCCAATTTGACTCCAACGGTCCACCTAGGACGTTTATCGAACACTAGGAGTCCCATGGGTTCCAAGGGACTCATTGTAATTCTCAAACTCAACGTACCCAATTACTCCACACACAAGTCCTACGAACATCCTAACATCATAATTTATGATTCTAACAACTCCACACCCCAATTCATTACTCATTCAAATCCTACAACCATCCCAACATCAATGTTGCCCAAACCCAATCCAAGCTTCACGCGGGAATTTTGTCGAACATGTAGGGGGCATGCTTTCTAAGGACCATAAATCATTCTTACAAGACCTTTCCCTAGCACCCAAATCACCTCTACAATCATTGATAACCCATCTAGATCAACCCTAGGTCGCGAAAGTGAAGCTATACATAATAACTACAAAATTAAAATCTAAGTTCACTCACACACACACACTTAGCAATAGGTAAAGATTTACCCACTGGAAACGCCACCGGGAAACTTGAAGCCACGAATTCCCTAGGTGAGGGATTCTTCATAGTGCTACGATCTGAGACCATAAGTGTGTAGCCCTTGACGAGCTCACCAACGTTAATGGATGGAGTTTCTCCAAAAACCTAAGGGAAGAACCTCAAAATGAGAGGAGAAGGAGAGGAATATAGAGAGAGGGAGAGAGCTTACTTGAGGGAGTTAGAGAGAGACCCAATCTGCAGCAAAAATAAGGGTTTCTCGAGCTCTAAATGATATATATACGACCCCACTTGAAATGACCACAATGCCCTTAATGGGCATGAAAATCTGCCAAATAACATCTTTGCACTCGTGCAACTTTCACTTGCACCGGTGCAAACTTGCTAAAAATTCGAGCAGAAGGTTTGTGCACCGGTGCAACTTACCTTTGCACCGGTGCAAACTTGTTCTGCTTAGATTTCACAAGTTTGCCCAAAGAAACGGCCATAACTTCTTCATCCGAACTCCGATTGAGTTGATTCAAGTTGTGTTGAATTTGTAATTAAATTATATACAACATTGATGAATGATATATTTACGTTCAGAAAATACTTTGGGGTCACAATGGGCCTCGAAATCCCTCAGCACATTGCCAGAACAACCCAAGGCAACGCCAACTCACTACCAGGGATCCTCACCACTCCAAACCGCTAGATTATCATTTATTGAACCCTAAACTCTATCGGTTATAAATTTATTATTATAAAAATACATTTTAATTTAAAAAATCACTTTTGAATTTCTAGGTCTTTACATCTCATACCCCTTAAAAGAATTTCATCCTCGAAATTAAGTAAGAAAGAAGAGGGATTGAAAACCGAAGAACTTCACTCCTCAATGATGAATCGGAATCGAAAAACACCTCCACAACAAACTTCCCAAGAGTTGGATCACACAAAGCGCTATAATATCTTCCGAAGGGATGCTCGAATTCGATACAGTTACTCGGGCATTTGGTTTAACATAGATACAACTTTGCTTCAACATCCAATGATTCGTCCATGAAAGTAACTAAGGAGAGAGATGTAAAGATTTCCACCGAGGAACACCAAACTTGAGAGAACCAATGTGCCACACATAAAAAATTAAAGGGACAACTCCCGATAAGGTGTGGACACACCGACACAAGAATAATTTTTTTTTTTCAAAGATATAAGAGAGAGAGGATCCCATAAGGGATTAATCTCCTCAAGAACAAGAAACCAACAATCTTCTTACAACAACATTTTCCACGAGGGACGAATCGATTCTACAATCATCAACACTCTATCTTTTCGATCTACCAACTCGCACATAAGTAATTTTCACGTCGTCGTCCGCCACAAGCCAACAATCGCACTACGGGTACACCGATACATGCGGATATGCTAAAGACACGCCGACATGCCAAGGACACACCGAGGACACGCTAACACACCAAGGACACGCCGAGGACACGCCGACATATCTAGGACACGTCGACATATCTAGGACACACCAATACGCCGATACACGATAGACACGCCGATACGCCGACATGCTTTAAGACCGTTTGCACGAATGCTTGGCAAATTATAACTAGCGAGGATACGTTATCGTACCAACACCCACGAATCAACCAAAAATAAATGCAACGCATAAAAATGCTCCAAACGCTCGAGCCAAATAACACACCACATCAAAACACATATCCTAGTGTGGTAACCGTATGACCTTGGGGATTTGTTTTGAGGTTCTCCGGCCAGTAGCTCTTCTCAAACCAATATACCACGTCAAACGTGTATCACATAACCAAGAAAGTACTCACGCACCCACACACGCCAAAATGTAGAAGTGCCAAGCCCAAACAACATGGCATGGCACTAAACTCATACCAAGTCTAGACCACAATATGCATTCATACCCAACTTTCCCACGGCCAAACGGATACGTACATCTTAAGTCCACGAACTTCTTGCCGACGATCAAGCAACGTTCAACGCAAAAGAACAATGAACAAAGACATCCGTTTCTAATTACACTAGAGTCTCGCAACCAAGATTTGAACTACTAATATTGGAGCCAAGGATGCAATATCGATAGAGAGACAAGCACGGGAACACAACATCTTTCAAACATAAAAAATTTTCACCAAAACCAGGAGTGAAACAAGCTCGACAAACGTCACCCAACTAGAAGCTTGGAATAAAATGACGCACCACATAGGTGATCCGCAATTTGAGATGTAACTCAATAAGATACCACAAGGAATGTGAAAAGTCCCACCATATGCATCAAACAAGACGCAAGTCGAAGAAACGTCATCCAAAAATCAACAAGCCTTACAACGTACATTGAACGGAGTACAATTTAAATGATTGCTATCAAGGAGTCAACAAACTCCACACCGAGCCGTCAACGAGGTACAGCAAAACACTAGGCACAAAGGACTCCGATTCAGTGCGAAAGGTCATCAACCAAGGAAATGTCAACCCATGGCCCACGGATCTTGCCGCCCCAATGTCGATTTACAAGGTGAGACAGAACCTCGAATCTTGTCGCCCCAATGTCGTACCTTCGGATTAGGGTACAAGCCGTCTCTCCAGGAGCAAAAAGCATCAACTCGAGGAAGAGGGAGGGGTTTAAGTAGGCCCCTACCACATATCAGCGAAAGCTTCATATCAATGGGATTTATCTGTTCTGACTCCGAAGAAGAGAAAGAACCACAGCCTGTAACAAAGAATCTCCAAATTTCTGAAGATCCCTCATCTGACGACGACGACCAAGGTTTATCTCAGATTTTCGGCGAATTACAAATCGCTGCCATTGACCCACCGTCTCCAAACTTTGACTTATTGAACACTATCCGCCCAGCCTACCCAGGCGAAAAACTGCATAACTGGACGTCCTCTCCAGCAAAGAAAGCCCATGTGTTTTGGTAAACCACGGCAGGATCGGTCCATGTCTTTTGTATTTTTATTTCCGCTAAATAAGTTTGTGTGCTTTCCTTTTGTATGACTTGTGTTTTCTGTTATCTCGCAATGTTTATAAATAAAACGTTGTGTGTATTCTTCTCATTTATTTATCTCTGTCAAAATAATCAAGGCCAGAATACTGACTAAAAAATCATCACTGCTTTTCAGGAATCCTAAAATTCGTCCCTTTAATTCAAATGATCAAACAATCTTAGCA
>NMUG010009031.1:0-11416 GCA_002855965.1 Monotropa hypopitys
CTAACTGGTCCGGTCCATCTAAAAAACTCGTCCTTTTTCAAGAACCGGTCTAGAAAATGAAAACCGCTATCCACCCGACGGTTGAACCGGCCAAGACCCGGCCAAAAACTGGTTGACCCGGTAGAAAACTGGTTTTCGTATTTTAAAAAAAATTAAATTAAAAATATTTATGACGTCATTATGACGTCACAGTTCGATAACGGTTCGATAATGGTTCAACCGATGATCCGTCCGCCCAGCGTCTCGACCGGTTCATCGATCGGGCCGGGTTTCAAAACATTGATTGTAAAAAGTTATGTACTCGTGTTTATGCAAGCCCAAATGGGCTATGCTAGAGCGGGACGTGACAAATTATGTTTTGAAAATTATATATGTTGTGTAAATTATGTTTTGCGATATAAATATTTTTCATATTTTTTGTTATTTTAACTAATTTTGATAAGTTTTTCTTTAAATAAAAAAATTTGGGGACGATAGGGGATCCCCGTTCTCCATCCGGGCCGGAGATGGAGGACGGAGTTTCATACCAATTCAGAGATTGGGCCGGGACTAGAGACATTTTTTTGGAAATTGGGACGGGATGACGATGACCAAATCCGTCTCCGACTCTGCTCATTGTTATCCCTAACTCATATCCAATTAAATGGCCTTTGGGGGGTTACCGTGTGCCAATATTCGAATAAAAAAATTGTATTTTGTCAATAATTATTTAAGAAAATAATTTGAGAATTCTGTATTCTTCAATTTATTTTTAAGAATGCATTTTTAATGTAACACATTCTTCAAATAACTTTTAAACATTTATCAAAGAGGGAACACATATATAATAAGAAGATAAAAAAAAACTCACACTGTGACAGCATGTCCACCAAAGCTGTAGAGAATATTGGTGGCGCCGGTGAAATACAGAACTGGCTTTGTTGGCGCAGAGTGTTGCACACCATCAACCTGCCAAAAGAAAAAAACACACCATGGCCATCCAATAATTAAATAGAAACCAAACATTAGACAAAAATACTATGCGTACCGATTCGGTGCATTGATTTGTGCACTCAAAGCAGATTTCTACCGGTGGAAGTCTGCTTTCAGTATAATGAAACGATACCGTTCTGCAGACTCCCACCAACCAGAGTCTGCTTTCGGTACACGGATCTGTCCGCATAGCATTGTTGAACATTAGGGGATACATTGGAACAAATATGAGCACGTCACGTGACACGTCTCTTAGACTTGAAGGGAAACATGGAGGTAGACCTCACCATTTAACCCGCGGGCCCGAAGCCCAGGACCGGCTGCCCGACCCGAGCCCGTATAGTAGGCGGGCCTGGACATGCCCGAATGAAATGTTGACGTACTTGGACTTCACATGAAAGCCCGAGAGCCAGTATGTAAGTTTTTCTAAATAAAACTGTTACATCTTGAATAAAACTGTTACATTTCAAAAACCTATTACAATAAAACTGTTATTTTTCACAATTACTATTACAATTCAAGGAATGTCCAATCTTTGAGCAACTATATGACTGTTACAACTGGAAAAAACTAGTAATTGTAAAACAATTACTAGTTGAATTTTTATAGTGATTGTACAAATGTACTAGTTGATTGTTCAACTCTGATTGTAGGTTCAATGGACACCTTTTTTGACACTTTTTTTGACACCCCATTTTATGGGGCCTATTTTGTATTTTATTGTGATGATCCAAACCGTTCATTATATTTAAATTGATAAAATATAAGACCATGTAAAAATTCAGCTCAATCGGATATCGGTAAAAGTTTGATCTAAACAGTTTCACAGAAAGTTTGACAGAAACTGGTGTTTTGCAAAACTGTTTGGATCAAGTTCTTACCGATATCCGATTGAGTTGAATTTTTACATGGTCTTATATTTTATCAATTAAAAAATTGTGAACGATTTGGATCATCACAGTAGAATTCAGAATAGGTCCCACAAAAATGGGGTGTCAAAAAGAGTGTCAAAAAGAGTGTCCCTTGAACCTGTCCCTTATATGATTATACAAATTACTAGTAATTGTGATTGTACTAGTTGTAATTAGTAGTTGTAATAAAAAAACTAGTAACTTGAAAAAAATTATTATTTGTAATAAAAATTAAAAAATTGTAATATTCCTTGATAATTCTTTATAGTGTGACTTGACATTTCTTTATTTTCCATATGACTGTTACAATAATGTTAAATCTATTTTTAACACTTTTTATATAAAACGTGAGCCCATTTATGAGCCCGTTTACGATCCCCTCCATGAGCCCGCCAAAAAGCACGCCAAAAGCCCACATATACCAAGCCCGTGGGCGGGCTCAAGCTTAATTTTTTCCTTGGGCCCGTCCCAACCCGTTTAGAGAAAAAGCCTGTCGGACAAAGCCCATGGGCGAGCCTGAGCTGGCCTTTGGCAAGCTGGGCTGGCACGGCCCGATGCCGAGGCCTACATGGAGGGAATCCTCATGGGACAGGACACACTTTTGTGTAGTATTTAATACTCATTTTCGAGACCTTTCCGGTCGGATACCGGTTGAAAATAAATAAACCATGAAACACTAAATGGAAGCCCATTTTCGCAACATAAATATGTCTAGAAACAGCATCAAACGATATCCGATCAACATAATTTTTTACAGGAATAATGTTTCCGACACGGGCTAAAATGTGAACGATCTCGATTATAGAGATAGCGCGGGGTAGGGCCCGAAAAAGGCCCAGACAAAACTGTCCAGTCTCAATGGACTGGATAAAATGGGACTCCAAAAGATCCAATCCATTTTCAAGAACCATATGATATGAGAAAAATTGAAAAAAAAAATGTAGAATACCTGTCCATGAACTAGAGCTGCTATGGTCATATACCAAGCAGTGTAAGTGGTCATCCCCAAGCCAAGAAATGACCAAATCCTGTAGTTGTGAAATGAGGGTATGAACACAGTTGTAGCACAGCATGCTCCAAATATGTATGTCCATGTCCTCTTGTCCAACTTGTCATTGATGTAGTATATGTTACTGTTCCCATCAAAGAACCAAACAAATCAGTCAACACTTCCTCATTATATAAAAAAAACTAAGGACAAAATCCCACTTCACATTGTTTCTCTCAAAAGTTATTAAAAAAAACCCTTTTAAACACCCAAATACCCCAAATAAATTACTCCTCCTTCAACCATCATACCTCTTTTAAACCCTCAAATCTTTTATAAATATTACAACTATATCTTTTTTCTTAAACTGTTTTGTGTGGGACCCACTTCGGGACTCCACACGAATAATCTGAACCGTTCATAAATTTTAAAATAACTTTTTTAAGTAACTCTGCAAAAATTCAACGCAATTGGATAACCGTAAGTTCTTCATCCATTAATTGATTTTTGCATTCACAAAATTTTAGCCTAATTTGAAATTTTTATTTTTAACTTTAAATAATATAGATAAACGACTTATAATTATTCG
The DNA here is from genome assembly GCA_002855965.1 of Monotropa hypopitys. Lineage (NCBI taxonomy): Eukaryota > Viridiplantae > Streptophyta > Magnoliopsida > Ericales > Ericaceae > Monotropa > Monotropa hypopitys. Next base: position 3,461 of record NMUG010009031.1, read on the forward strand.
ATCGAGTTGATTTTTTTACAGAGTTACTTAAAATATTATTTTAAAATTTATGAACGATTCAGATTATTCATGTGTAGCCCCGAAGTGGGCCCCACACAAAACGGTTCGACGGAAGCGTCCCAAATTTTGGGGATCTGCCAGATTTGTCCCAAATTAACCTAAATTTGGATTTGGGTACCCATCTTGGGTATCCCTTGGAGATGGTCTTACCTTGCACAAGCAATGAGCTGTATAACAGATCCGAAGAGAAGAAAAGTACAGTTGAATGCTAGACCCACTGCTTTCCAGTAAGGACCCAGTAACCCATCAAGCACCTCAAACCACTGAATAAATCACAGCACAGAGAGATGTCAATGTCATGGTGCTCTGAGTTTTACTGTGTGTGTGTGTGTGTGTGAGAGAGAGAGAGAGAGAGAGAAGTTTACCTGAATGACATGGTTCTTGAATCTGACATTTTCTTTTTCCTTTCTGGTTCGGTACTCAATGTAGAGGACACTGATGAGGTACGCTGTCCAGCTTCCAACAATTCCGTAAAATATCTGAAACAGTATTCCTGATACCATACCCAGTTGAGAGAACGAGTACGGTAACGTCAACAGAACTTGTGCTACCTGTAAACAAACAACAAAATAACAAAAATTCATCGGGTGGGAAGGAATCACAAAACGGGACTTTGGTTTTGTGGGTATGAATTGGATACTTGATTGGAAGCACAGCTGAACCAAGCGTCCCAAGCAGAGCCACCATGCCAGAAGAAGCTCTTGACTCTGAAAATGGAGTGATCTTCTCCTTCATCTCCTCTCTGTTTTTCTTCTTCTTTTTCATCGGTTTCTGTCTCGTTATTGGCAGAGACGATGGCTTCCTCTGCTTGCTTCTGACCCAACATTGTCTTTGATTCCTTCTAAAAAGAAACCCAAAGGGACAAAACGTCGATTTACAACACGAGTAACTGAAAAGGAGAATCAAAAACTGGTACCCCCCAGAAAAAAGAAAATTCATAATCCCCAGATCTACAAGAAAACAGAAATCCAAAAGGAATGCTAACACAACACAAAAACAAAGGGTTATACCTTGTTCTTTAGAAGTCTCTTTGTTGAATTGAAACCCAGATCCCTTAAAGCAATTCTGACCCTTTTTCTTCTTTGTATTTTGGAAGCAGGCGGTTACAATTAAAATAGAGGGTAAGAATTGCTCATTCCAAGATTTCGCAGAGAGAGAGAGATACAGTGACCCCGAATTCGAATTAAATGGGCGTAGGGGAATTATTTCCAATAGCTCTGCAGGTAGAAATTGCTAATAAAATCACAATTATGCCGCTTAAAAGGATGGCTTTAAATGAACATCCCCAGATTTCTCTGCTGCAGAGAAAAGGCCTTGTATGTATGGAAAGCCCTCAGAAGAGGGCGGCGAGATAGCCCTCAAAAGCAGCAACAATAGCCTCAGAAAACTGTTTTCTCAATTACTACTAGATATCTCTCAGAGTCTCTGAGCAACAACTATGGAAGTGAAGCAATAAAGCACCGCTTTTTTATTCTATTTAAGTACACGCGCATATGAGTAACAATACATAAATACATTTATATATACACATATACTCTCTGAGAGAGAGAGTGTGTGTGTGTGTCTTTTTCTCTCTTTGGATTGGAAAGTTCCTCTTTCTCTCCCGGACTTTAAAGATGACAGAACTGCTATTACCCAAACGGTTTAATTTTACTATTGGTCTCGAATGTATAACCCAAGTGTCCACTTTGATCTCAATAAATACATTATGTTTATTTGATTCTCAATATTTGAATTTCGTGTTTTTAAACGGCCCAAACAGACTTGATTCTTATTTCATCGTTTGTTATCAGGGTATTTCTTTATGAGCAGTGCTACACATACACCAAGTATGTGTACACTAAAGATACACCAATTCCAGTTGGGGTTCATACGGGTTCTAAATAAAAAATTTAATTTGACAGTTAAATTTGTAATATTATTTTAAGTAATACTACAAAAAATCAGCTTAATCGGATAAAAAATATGTTTTCTATAATTTTTAGAAGTTTAACAGTAAAAAACCGTCGGGTAAAACTTCAAACAATTATAGAAAACATATTTTTTATCCGATTAAGCTGATTTTTTGCAGTATTACTCAAAATAATATTACAAATTTAACTATCAAATTAAAATTTTAATTTGGGACCCGTTGAAGAGAATTGTATTTCACTTGAATTGATTATACATCAGTAGTGAGTTATATACTGCCAGCTACACTTAGTAACTAATCCTAACAGACTAACAACATCCTAACTATATTATAACAGTCTAACTAACTAGAGATACAATAGCCTACTGCTAGAGTATCTTATCATTCCCCTTCAAAGTAATGATATCATTCGAACAGTTGTGAATCATTAGTTTGCTTTGAAGAAAATGAAATCTGGAATTAGATAAAGACTTGGTGAAGATATCTGCAATCTGATCAGTAGTTGAGATGTGTTGAAGATTAATCAACTGAGCTGCAACCTTTTCACGTATAAAATGGTAATCCACTTCAATATGTTTCGTGCGGGCATAGAAAACTGGATTTTTAGCAAGAGCAATAGCGGACATATTATCAACCCAAAGAGTAGAAGAAGGTGAAGTAGGAATATGCATTTCTGTCAATAGCATACGTAACCAGCAGAGTTCAGCAGTGGCTTGAGCAAGAGCTCGATACTCTGCTTCAGTTGATGAGCGAGCCACAGTAGGCTGTTTTTTTGCTGACCATGAGATAAGGTTAGGTCCAAGAAACACACAGTAACCCGTAGTAGATCTTCTACTCAATACATCACCTGCCCAATCAGAGTCTGAGAAAGCATGAAGATCAAATGAACCAGGAATGAATTTTAGACCATAGGATTGTGTCCCTTTGAGATACCTCAGCAACCATTTTACAGCATTAAAATCAGTATTTGTAGGAGCATGCATATGATGACAGGCTTGATTGACTGCCAATGCCAAGTCAGGCCTAGTGATTGTCAAATATTGTAATGCCCCAACAATACTACGATATAAAATAGGTTGAGAAAAGAGAGTGACATCTTCTGGTGTTGAAGAAAGTTTGATTGCAAGTGGTGAAGCAGCAGGTTTGCAATTTGACATCCCAGCTTTGGTCAAGATATCAGTTGAGTATTGAGCTTGAGATAAAAAATACCCATGTTCTGTATGTGTGACAGAAATACCCAGAAAGTAGGAGACATTTCCAAGGACTTTCATTGAAAATGCTGTTTGAAGTTTGTTAACTAAGGTAGTAATGTGAAGTGGATCACTCCCAGTAAGCAAGATGTCATCAACATAGATGAGCAGGTAAGTGATAGAATAAGGAGTCTTTTGGATAAAAAGAGAAGTATCACACTTGCTTTGATGAAAACCAATAGTTAACAGAAATGAGGAAAAGGTAGAAAACCATGCCCTGGGGGCTTGTTTAAGACCATACAAGGCCTTCTTTAATTTGCATACATGTCCAGGATAACCAGAATCCTCAAACCCCTTAGGTTGTGTCATGTAGACTTCTTCATTAAGAATTCCATGTAAAAAAGCATTGGACACATCCAATTGCTTGATAGACCAGTTATAGTGTAGAGCTAAACAGATTAGAATCCTTATGGTAGGCTGTTTTGCCACTGGACTAAAGGTATCATGAAAATCCAAGCCTTCCTCTTGAAGATAACCTTTAGCAACTAGCCTTGCTTTGTGTCTTGCAATAGAACCATCAGAATTCCTCTTAAGTTTGTATACCCACTTGTTGCCTATAACATGACCATGGGAAGGAAATGGAACCAATTCCCAAGTGGCCTGGGACTTTAAAGCCTGAAACTCTTCTTTCATAGCAGTAACCCAAGCTGAAGATTTACTAGCTTCTTTAAAGGTAGTGGGTTCTGAAAAATCAGTAAGAGTGGAAAGCAAACAAAAGGGCTTTTAGGTTTAGTGATACCTGCTTTAGCCCTAGTAACCATAGGATGACATGTTTGAACAGATGGGATAGGTGAGATAGGTGTTGAAACATGTGGGATAGGTGAGAAAGAAGTAGGAGAAGCAGTATGAGAGTCATGATTAATTAGAGGTTCTGGGGATATAGGAGGAGTAATAGCAGTAGTGGATAAAGGTGTAGATTCTGATGGTATAGGGGAAGAAATGGAAGTTGGAGCAGGAGGTTTAGGCCAAAAGAATGTGTTAAGTTGAGAAAGAGTAGGAGAAGAAGAAGTAGATGAAGAAATGATGTTGGTAGAGTAAGGAAATATGGATTCATTGAATATGACATGCCTAGAGGTGTAGATATGACCAGTAGAAGGATCAAGACATCGATAACCTTTCATGGTAGGATGATATCCCAAAAATACACATGCTGTTGATCTTGGGTCAAGTTTATGAGAGGTATATGGCCTTAGCCATGGGAAACATTGACAGCCAAAGACTTTAAGAAAGTGATAATCAGGTTTAGTTTTGAACAATATCTCAAATGGACTGTTATGAGGAAACTTAGACATGGGAAGTCTATTGATAAGAAATACTGATGTAGCAAGTGCATCAAACCAGTATTTAAGAGGTAATGAAGAGTGATGTAGGAGAGCTATGGTTGTTTCTACAATATGTCTATGCTTTCTTTCTGCAACTCCATTTTGAGAAGGAGTGTGTGGACAACTCAATTGATGAATAATGCCTTGAGTTTTGAGAAAATTTTCAAATTTAAGGCTAGTATACTCTCCCCCTCCATCAGTTCTAAAAACTTTAAGAGAAACTGAAAATTGTTTCTCAGCATAGTGTTTGAATTCAAGGAATTTATCAATCACTTCACTTTTGTAAGCTAAAGGATAAATCCAAGTAAACTTACTAAAATCATCAACAAATAGCACATAATATGTGAATGAAGAAGATGAGACATGGAAAGGGCCCCAAACATCACTGTGAATAAGAGCAAGAGGTTGAGTCACATTAGTATTTGACAATACGAATGGTAACCTGTGACTTTTAGCAACACAGCAATGTTCACACAATGAATCATGTGTTTTATTATCAATTGAAGGAAAAAATTTTCTCACAGCATGATGAAACTTCAATGAAGAAGGATGGCCAAGTCTGTTGTGCCATACGGTTTTATTTGCATATGTATGAAAAGCAGAAGGAAGACAAGCTGTAGGAGAATCAACAGTGTTGTTGGAGGAGAAGTGATAAAGACCTTGATGATGTTGACCTTTAAAGAGTGGTTGCTTAGTAATCTTGTCCTGAACAACAAAAGAGTTGTCATCAAAAATGACTTTGCAATTGTTGTCTGAGGTTAAGCGATGAACTGATAAAAGATTTGATTTGATTTCTGGTACATGAAGAACTTTTTTGAGGAGAAAATCACAGGAAGGAGTAGATAATAAACCTTTACCAGTATTGAGAATAGGAAGATTACTGCCGTTTCCAACTTGGACTTGATCACTTCCATGGTATGGTTGATGAATCTGGAGATTATTGAGATCATTAGTCATGTGATCAGTGGCTGCAGAGTCAACATACCACTGTGTTAGAGAAGTAGTTGCATTTGAAGCAACATAAGCCTTAGAAGTCTGACGAGAGGTAGGCTGAAATGTAGAGTCCATACGGTGTCAGCACTCAAATGCAGAGTGATTTGGTTTAAAGCAGATTTGACAAACAATTTGTGATGTAGAGAAATTGTTTGTTGAAGTATTTTGATTAAAAGCTGTAGATTGATGATCCGATTTCTCTCTACGACCTCCTCTATAACTGAAATGTCTACCTCCTCGTTGATAACCACCTCGAGATGTATTTCTTCCTCCTCTGTTATTGTTAAAAGATCTGAAACTAGAGTTGCGTTGAGTTGCATAGGCAACAGTGAGATCTGATGAAGAAGGCTGATGTTTAGCTTCAATGTGAATAGCTTCTGAGCACAAAAGCGAAGATAGATTATCCATAGTAATGGATTCAGATCGTGCATGAATAGTGGTTTTCAGTGCATCATACTCAGCAGGTAGCCCATTCAAGGTGTACAGAACAAGATCTTCATCGTCAACAGGAGCGCATGCAAGCATTAATTGATCAGAAATGGATTTGATCTGAGCAAGGTATTCATCCATAGTACCTGACTTCTTAGAAATCGTCTGTAAGCGATTCTTCAATAGATGAATATGTGACCTTGATAGAGACGTGTAGCGTTTCTCAAGCATTAGCCATACATCCCGACTTTTATGGCAGTGAGTCACATACGCATAGATTGCAGGAGAAAGAGTTGCAGTAACACAACTCAGTAGATGTGAATCTATTGATTTCCATTGAAGAAATGCTGGATTCACACTTGATTGATTATCGGAGTCAACAATGGTTGAGGATGGAGCAGATTGAGTGCCGTCAACATAGCCAAGGAGACTTGTAGCAGAGAGGATGTTAACAAATTGATGATGCCAAATGTTATAATTTGTGGAATCGAGTTTGACAGTAATGAAAGAAGTTAGATTCTGTATGAGTAGAGAGATATTTGGTGGAAGAGAATATGAGGAAAATATACCAGAAGGCGACGAAGAAGATGAAGCACATGAGGAAGACGCCATGGAGGTTAGATTGAAGAGTTTAGGGTTTTAGTTGAAAATATACCAACTGGGATTGATGTATGTTTAGTGTACACATACTTGGTGTATGTGTAGCATTTTTCTTTATGTTAACAATTTTAATAACTAAGTGTCCGGGTCATCTTACGCACACCATCACGACTAATTCTGGGAAACTAATCTGTGGTAGGATAAATCTGGATTAGTCACGTGGCACGTGGATTTGGATTTCCTGTGGTGCAATCAAGCCAGATTTTTTTTTGAAAGCTCAAAGAAAATATATAAATGAATGAAAGAATTTTACATGCGACCCAGAGACACACGGCCAACACCACCAAACACAACACCACAGACCACCAAAAACAATTCTAACAAGCTAGAAAAAAAACACCACAAAGCACCCAGACCGCAACAACCCGAAGGACTAACAGCAAAAAACACTCACAGCACAACAACAGCCAAACTGAGAAAACACTAACAAGCCAGCAACAACAAAAGAAACACGCAACCACAGCCAAACATAAAAATGCAATCACACTGACAACATCCCTTCCTTCTGCAGCAAACAAGAAACAGACCGCCTGATAATAATGCGCTCATCACGGCCTGAAAAGAGAAAACCCGCTGACCTGCAAGCTTCAAAAGCCACCGCAATTATCTTAGAAGCAAAATTGGAATACCTCTGAATATCCTTCTTACTAAAGGCCGGATGATCCTCGCAAAACACAGGCACCTCATGCAAATCCTCCAAACCAGAATCCTCAACAGAGGCATCACACGGGGGAACCACCAAATATGCCCCTGAACAATCTGCCTGGACAGTACCAACCTCATCAACGACCATAACAGGGGAAGCAGCCAAACATGGGGCATGCGGAGAACCCAAAGGTGCATCAGAAAAATGAACATCAGCGCAAACATAAGAAGAACCCAAAGGCAAACCGCGGACTTCTAATTCAGAAAGGCTGACCCGATTGTCCTCAGGAGGAGAACCACAAGGCCAGAAGCATCCAGGAGACTCACAAAACTCACCCAAAGAGAACCCCGGAACCGCGAACTCAAAGGCGAACATATCCCCCAGCTTCTCAACAGCAGCTTGGATGACAGGAGAGCACACCACGTACTCCTTGTGCAAGATAGCACCCAAATGGCCCTTGTCCTCAACAAAACCCCCACAGAAACTAGGCACCTCAACCCGAACAGGAGACAAGGACTCAGAAACCCCGACAATATCACGAACAGAACACGACTTGATCACAGGTCCACCATGAAAAGAAGCACCAGAACCCTCACGCACCACCTGAGCAAAAGAAGGATACACAGAATGCATAGAGCCAGAACGAAGATTACCTGCAAACCCCTTGAAACTGAGATTCCCAAT
>NMUG010009032.1:0-11414 GCA_002855965.1 Monotropa hypopitys
TACCATAACTCTATGCCGAGTGGCGATTCTGAAAAATAGATTAATAATAGGATATATATTGCCTTGGCAATTATAAAACCGTTATTAAGTCTGAACATTTTTAAATTAAGTAAGTCCAGCCATCATCAATTTTCATCTATCAAACGTCGCATTAAACCCCGAAAATTCAAAGTATGCCATCCAGAAATGGGACTCCCGAAAACATCGGGCGGAAGCGAAGAAGGGAGGCGGAAGAAATTTTCCCGGCGCGACATGTTTGATATTATAGAAAGAGTTAGGGAAGTTGCCTATCATTTGGCCTTGCCTTATACTATTTCTGATATTCATGACGTATTCCATATCTCTATGTTGCGAAAGTATGAACCTGATCCATCTTATGTGTTAAACTGGTATACCTTGGCATTGTAAGCCGACGTATCATACGAGGAGAAACCGGTGCAAATTTTAGATACCCAGGAGAAGATATTACGAGGAAAGACCATCTCTTTATTTAAAGTCCTTTGGAAGAACCATACTTGGGATGAAGCTACTTGGGAGCGACGAAATGATATGTTGGAGAAATATCTGAAACTCTCTGAATGAGGTATCTATTCCTATGTCATTTATTTTCAATTCGGTAAATTTCGAGCACGAATTTTTTGTAAGGAGGGTAGTTTGTCACACTCTGGAAATTTTATTGAATTTCCATATGTATTTCCCATGAATTTATATAATCATGAAGAAATTCATTTATAGTAATTCGAGAATCTTTGATTTGAGCCTCACGGGATCATACTTTAATTTTCCCAAAATTCTCTTCTTTTCCCGTTCAAAATTTTATCGGTCCCCGAGGATTGTGGATTTGTCCCTTTTTGGAAATCGAAAAGGAAGAGGGAAGGGAACCACTTCCTTTTTCTAATTCGGAAGGAGAGGAAAAAGGGGGAAGGTTGCCTTCTCCCGAAAGAAGGAAGAAGGAAGGAGGGGGCAAGGGCCCTCTTTCGGAAGAACAGCGGGAGAAGGGAAAGATCAGGGAGCCCAGGAAGAGCAGAGGCCTGCTCTTTCGGTAGAAGGGGGTGCTCTTTCGGAAGAGCAGGAGGGGAGAGGAAGAGAAGAAGGAGGGAAGAGGAATAGAGGTCCGCTCTTATGGGAGAAGATGGCCTCTCTTCCGGTAATAGAGAAGGAGGAGGCAGGAGGGAAATTCCAAAAGAGAAGCAAAAGCTTGCTCTTCCGGTAGAGCGTGCGTGGTCTTTCGGTAGAGGAAGAAGTGGAGGAAGGGCTAGACTTTGTTCTTCCAGAAGAGCAAGTGCTCTTTTTCAGCAGAATATGGGTGGATTACGGGAGAGCAGGAGGTGGGTCGGGCGTGCTCTTCCGGTAGAGCACGCCATCTTCTGGTAGAACAGGGGTTGCGGGCTGGGGGTATTTTGGGGGGTTTTGACTGAGGGTTTAAATACCTAGCTAAGGTCCCTCTTAGGTCATTTCGTACCCTCTCTATCTCTCTCTGCCTCTAGGAGACTCCCAGGTACTCTCTCTCTCTCTCTCTCTCTCTCTCTCTCTGCTCCATATCTCCCCCTCTCTTGCTCTAATGGAAGTTTTCTCTTCTCCATCCTTGTAGATCGAAGCACCCTCTACTCTCTCCTCTCCATCTCGAAGTCTCTCTCTCTCTCTCTCTCTCTCTCTCTCTCTTAAGAGCACTCATCTAGGGTTTGGGTTTTGTAAGTTTAACTGTGCAAAAGGTGGAGTGTTTTAAACCTATGCATGTATATGCTTTATTTTTTCACCATCTCCCTCTCATTCTTGCAAAAGTTCATGGTTGATGCAAGTGTAGGACATTCTTCGGGTTTTACTTGAGTTGTGTCAAGTATAGGAGGTTTCCTTGTATCCATTTGGCCTCCCTATGGTATCTATTGAGCATTGCTATGTTGAAATCACAAAAGCCCCAAATTTACAAAAAAAAAATCTAGATTTTGACTTGGGTTGGGGATTTGGAGAAAATTAAATCAAAGCCTTGTTTTACCAAATTAAACTCTTTGATTGCAAATTGATATGTTGAACACCATGGGAAAGCCTCTAATTTGGCATGTGGCTCTAACCTATGGATCTTGGGAAATATGGATTTTTGAATTAATCGATTGGACGGGTATGGATCTTGATCCTTGAGTTGGCTATATTTATGGGATTTTGATCCTTGAGTGTTATACACTTACGACATTGCACAATGCGAGCTTGACTGGGCCCTCCTGACGGGTAGGGTAATATGAGGAATTATATGGTTTGTTTAGCTGACGGGCTACTAGCGCGGAACATTAGCCAAAACTCTTTAATTATGAAATTTGATAACCTTATTTCGATAAGGAATTGGAAATATTTTGGAAAACCCTTATTTTGATAAGGTGGTTGATTGTTTGGACACTTGATTCTTGGGTATGAATAATTGGGACATCTCTTAATTTGATAATCTTCTTAAAATTTATTATATCCTTATGCGTGCATCTCACATTCTATTTATGTACACCGAGATGCACACAGAACTATCATATTCGTCGTTTGTTTAGAATTCTCTACTTGGCATTACTTAATCCTCTATTTTTAGATAAGGACTCTGTGGCATAGCGTGGCTTGGAGTTCATTGCATCCTTGGAGGCTTTGGAGGATCATTGTCCATCATTTGGGTACATATTGTTTTATTTTCGCACTTTACTTTCTTTTTTAAAAGATAACACCCGGTCCGAAATAATTCTACTTTAGACTCTTGCTTGTGTTTGTGACTTTTGATCATGTATCATGTGGTTGAATTGGGATTGGTACTAGTAGTTAAATTTCTAGTTATTGTTTATGTTCGACACCATCCTTTCAAAAATGGTTTAAAATTTTTGGGGTGTTACAGATGCAATCCTTACTGGGGGATTCATGCCATAGTAGTACGTGAGATTATGCATCAGACGTCTAGCTAATCCATTGGGGATGCCCAACATATTATTATATATCATGATACGATCGACAAGTGCAAGAAATGGCCTACGATATGACATGAAATTAAGAGAACGATTTAAGAATCATTTTTACAAGTTAAGTAAGAGTTTCATGGGAACCCTAAAATCGAATAACCATACTGTTCTGTTTTTGAACAAGTTTATGACATGATTCTGCTATGGTTACCGACTATGCATGTTTACGTTTTTGACTTTGTTATGGCACCAGTACTTTTCTGTTATGATATCAGTATGGTATTTGTGGTTTTTGGCACACGTTTATGACACTGTTATGATTTTATGATTCAATTACAGTTTTATGACTTTATTACTCAACAAGTTTTCACTGTTATGTTTTGAAAAATAATGCACTGTTTTATACTATTATTCGTATTCATGGCATAAAACCTGTATTTCTGTGCTTTGTCATTCACAAGAGCTTTTGGCTTACGTTTTAAAATTATAATTTTTCAGGAAAAGAGAAAGAGATCCAGTATCAGTAGATTGAGTGTGTAGCAGGAGTAAGAAGGAGCAGATGTAAGAATTAAGAGATAAGTTCCTTTTCAATAGTTTTAGTAGTTTTGTAGAATACTCTGAGATAGTTTGGATTTTGTAAAATATTTAGTTTCGGGTCTGTAACATATTCTGAAACAAGTACTTTATTCCCAGTTTTATACACGTGTAATAATTCCGTTGTGTTTTATCCTCATTTTAAAAAGTTTAATTCAAGTATATGTCATGAGTGCCTGAGGTGGTTGGATAAATCACCTGACGTCTGTCACGATGACCTCAGAAGATGAGTTAGGGTCATGACAGCCGTAGTGGTCCTGAGCTTAAAAAATCATATTTAAGAGAAAAATGTCCCAAGATGTCCCAGGGCTTAAAATGGGTGAGAAACTCAAGGGCCACAATGGTCCTTATCTTAAAAATCCATCTTTGAGGGGATAATATCCCAAGGTGTCCCAAGGATTAAAATAAGAAAGAATCCCAAGGGTCGCGGTGATCCTTAGCTGAAAAATCATCTTTAAGGGGGGCTCCAAGATGGCCCAAGGCTTAAAATGGGTGAAAACCCAAGGGCTATGCTGGTCCTTAGCCGAAAAATCCATCCTTTGGGGTGGGAAACCCCAAGATGCCCCAAGGCTTAAAACAGGGTGAGAAATCCAGTAGCCGCAGTGCAGCTCAAATACAGAAAGTTGTCCTTAAGGGAACAAGTGTTCCAATGACATCTTTATTTTTAGAAAAAGTTCAAGTGGAGAAAAGAAAAGATGAAGCAAGGAAAGAACATCCAGATAAAGAAGACAGGATACATCAGCTCGTTGGGTTTATTAATGTTATAAATTCATACATCATCCGGATAGTGAAAGAAAAGACAGAAAAAGAAAGTAATGGAAAAAGAAAGTAGCAGAAAATGAAAATCCTATCTAGATATCAACAATTTCTGGTTGCTTAGGGTTTTGAACACCATCAACCAGAGTATCAATGGAATTAGGATTCGCATATGAATGGACTGAAGTTGTACCTTCCGGATTTCTAGGAACTTGCTCGATTGCGGCAGTTGTAGTTCCAGAAGGGGCATCAGGACCTGTTTCTTCAACAGGAGGAGGGGTTGGCTCTATGGATAAGGCCTTTCTTGGGAAGGGAAACTCCTTCTATAGAGGAGAGTCCCATGCCATGCCACAGACATCCATGGTGACACCCCACATCTCTGCAAAGATGAGGTCCTTCAGTTGAGGTAACTGCTCAAAGAATTGAGCAATATAGTTGGAGGCAGTTACCTCACACCTTTTGGCATGGCCTTGATATTAAGCTTGCTCTGCTGCCCGTTTAGCCTTCTGTATTTCAGCGCAAGCATGCTCAAGCTCCAATGATTTGACCTTGTATTTGTCCTCCGCAGTAGACTTATCAGCTTCAAAGGCCTTGGTCCTTTTTTCCATCTCGGCACAGGCATTAGCCCTGGTCTTGTCCAGTGCGACCTGACTTTTTTTCTCAGCCTGGGCCAGGGCAGCCTACAGTCTCTAGACTTTTTATTTCTCTATGGCAAGAGCAATAGAAGTGTCTTCATGCTTCTTGGATAAGATATGGACCTTATCCTCGGTCCTTTTGGCCAAAGCCATTGATTTCTTTAGGTGGTCAGCCTCTTGGATACTCTCTGCATGTAGGCGATTGTACCTATCAGAGAACTCGGTCGCACAATGCACGGTCTATTGAAGAAAGAGAGAAAAAATTAGTGTGAGCAAAGTAATGTGAAATCAAGAAGAAAAGAATGCAGATGGGAGGTGTGGGAGACCGAGCTTTGGGGTTCGACTTGTACATGTTCAAAAAATTGAATGTCATCGTCCCAATCGGGTAATGAAGAGAATCCACTAGGGAGATCGAGGGGATCACGTGAGGATGACCCGATGATCTCAACGTCACCCGGAGAAGAAGGGGTCTCCCACCATTCTACCACTTGTAGAATGTATAAGGCTTCGACATCTATGGGTTGAGGCTCAGCAACGGTAACTCCCTGATCTGGGAGGGGAATTCTGTAGTGTCACGTCCCGGATTTTAAAACCATTTTTTTAAAATATAAAAATATGTCAACATTGGACAAGTACTGAAACTCCTACCCTATCCAAAATGCGGAAAATAAAGAGGAATGAGGATACAAGCACACAAACAAGAAAATGAAGTTTAAAAAAGAGTCAGACAAGTCCAAAATAATACAAGTCCGCGTACATGAGTTTTCAATAGGAATAGAAATCAACATAAAATGAAAGATACCAATGGTGATATCCAATGCCACACTCCCAAGCAAGCTAAGGGATGGCCTCCAATCTCCTCGGCTAGGTAGGTGAATCTGTACCTAAAATAGAGGGTTGGGCAAAAGCCTAGTAGAGATAATATACAACCAAATATTTCTAAATTTGGACAAGTGATGTGAGTGAGAAATAAATTAAAAAAGTGCATGCAATGAGGACCATTTTCATATTTTCCAAAACTGTTTGTTTCTATACTTCATTTTCAATTCCTTTCAACCCCAATTTCATTGATTCATTTCAATTTCTTCCAAAATGCTCGACTTGATGAAATCAAGGAGAATAGTATTTTCATTTCACATCTCAACCTTGACAAAATAAGAGAGGCAATAATCAAACTACGCATATTCTCACCTTGACGAAACAAGGGAGTCACGTACAATTATTAATTTAAGATTTGTTAGGTTTCAGTTAATTCTGCGATAGAAGTCCGTCAACTAAGCTACCCGTAAAGTTTCTCGAATTACCCGACCTATCGGGAGGGCCCAGTCAAGCCCCCATTGTGCAATGTCGTGGGTGCAAATCCACCCAGGAAATGAAATTCCCGAATAAGTATGATAGCCAACCAAACTCATCTATCATGTTTATGCCAATTAAAACATTCACTTCATTAATTCAACCAATTCAATCGATTAGGGAATCCATACCTCTTAATCTCGCAAATTGACCAAAAACATAATTTCCATAAAATTGATTCCCAATTTCCACCTTTTAAATATCAATAAGGCCGTAAGGCCATTTTCTCAAAACCAAATTCATTATTTGCCAAGTCAATTTCATATTTGAGGAAGACCCAAATTTAGGGTATCGCTGATTTTAGGGATCTTACAAATTGATATATGAGTCATGAAATTGAAGCTATTATGAGACCAACAAGACTCATATGAACAATAACCCTCAAGTAAATGAAGGGTATACTCAATCCATAACATAGATCATGAAAAATATTCTCATTCTATGAAAATATCTATAGAGGGAAGAGAGAACACCAATGAGAGAGAGATGAGGAGTAGAGAACTCTGTCTCTTGAGGTGAACCAATAACAAACCCTAGATGAGGTCTCTTGACACCACCACGATTTTAACCCACCAATACGCAGTCTTAGGACTCCTCTTCAAGGTTTGTAAAGAGAAATTTCTTCAAAACCCAACCAATCTTCCAAGAATGAAGAGAGAGGGGAGAGAGATTTGTGAGTTTAGAGAGTGAGTGAGAGATACGGATGAGAGAGGGGGGGAGGGAAATGTTCTAAGAGAAATAAATGAGCGTTTCCTCTCAAGTGGTGTATTCATATCACCCCCGAAATCACAAAAATACCCTTCATTTAGCTCCCTCAAAATAGTATCTCGATAGCCATATTTCGATATACAAGAAGTTGTATATTAAAATACGAGCTTGCGGTTCATCAGTGTATATGATTAGTGCAAGCGCATATCGAAATATGGCTAGGCTTCATATCAAAATATAATCTGAACTGGGGCATATCGAATGGAATGTATAGCGAAATAAAATGGGAATTAGGAAAACATCACATATCGAAATATGATTTCGTATATCGAAAAATAGACAATGCACGATTACTGTAGGATGAATAGAAGCTTGCCATTTTGAAATAGGCCACTCTGTATATCGAAATACAGGCTTTGGAATGGGGATGCCTTAGGCGCATATCGAAATATGTTTGGGGATGTCAGCCACCCTTGGTGCATATCGAAATGCACTTGGGGAAACCAACTGCCCACTGTGTATATCGAAATACACTTAGGAGAGGTATGGGGATACAACCCCTATACCGAAATACAAATGGGAATGTGGGGATTGGATATGGGGCTTACGGGCTACCCAATACTCATTCGACTCAACCCGAACCAATCCAACATTATTTATTCCTCCAAAATAATGTCTCATCTCTCAATAATTTCCAAATGGATCAATGGGGACAAGAATTTTGGATATTAAATCAACCAAAAATTCCAAGAAATGGGAATAAAATTCCGAATTTTGTTTTAAAAGCAAAATTCCAGAAAATGATTTATAAAATCTAAAAATTTACATCTCACACCCCTTAAAAGAATTTCGTCCTCGAAATTGCATAGGGTAGAGGCACAAACAAGATACAACACAAGGAAATGAATACAACAAGGATCTTGGCTCGCAATATCCTCAACATCAATGATTTTACATCAAGAATCGACGGTCCCGAAAGGGGGGGGCATCAAGCCAAATATGAACCCAACAAGGCAAAGATACGAAGAAAAGTCCGGATTTAGCATTCTTACAAGAATTTCCCACATTCACAACGTGCCTGAATGATAAGGGGTGCTACAATCTCAAAGCAAACCGGGGAACAAGAACAACTAACTCGTCTCACTCTCGAGCCATAACCAACAACGAGATGTATCTACGACAAGGTATACAATACGATGACATGCAATGACATTAGGAGACGTCTAACTATAGAACAAGAACTCGCAGAAAGGGGAAGAACATCATGCTTCTGCTACTTTTCGCAACATCCGACCACTTACGAAGCAAGAGTTCTCAACAGGGAAGGGGGCAATGACCTAGCACAAGGATACTATAAGGGAGCTCCTACAACCCAAACAGTTTTGCATCAAGATTCCAGAGTTGGAAAAATATGAAAACCAACAATACATGATGATACGGTTAGGATACGTCGATATAACACGGATATGCCGATACAATATGGATACTCCGATACGATACGGTCAAGGAAAAGTAGTCTGCAACTCACGAGTTTAGAATCAAGGTGGAGCTTAGAACCATTCTGCAATTAGGAATACAAGCCGACAAGCCAAGCCAAGAGATCCACACTAATGAGGTCAACCATTTTATCTACCAACTCTCACTAGCCCACAAATTTCAGCCACAACCTCATACCATTCTACATACTCATAAATAGCTACAAAAGACATATTTATGCAAGATTCAAGACTCAATTCACCCAAGACAGTCATTGACTACTAACTCTGAATAACCATCAATCCTCAGATACAACCAACCCACACACCTACCTAGTGCGATACCAGAATGACTCTCGGAAGTTTGTTTTAAGATGTGATGGTCAGTCTCCTTCTCAAACCAATCCTTCTTAGTCATCCCTACACCACATGATATGGACGACACATACACTCAGTCATGACAAAATATAGATATGAAGATATAAATATGCCAGTGCAGTCGACCAAAAGAGACATGTTTTCTATCCGAAACTCTAAATGCATCTGCACAACACAAAATCATACCTCGCTGATCCACCAATACACCACCACCACAAGAGATGCCTCAAACTGCATTAATATACTCTCTCAACAAGGAGATACTAGAATGAGATACACATTCTCATCTCACTCCCCTTTAGATATTACGGGCTCTAAAAGCCCTCAAGGTCAACCGGGCAACACGAAGACGAGAAGAAAAATAAAAAAAGTCTCAACTAGACAAGGTTCAAACCACAAGCAGGAGGTGTCCTTAAAAAGTCAATGCACAATGGTGACGATGTACAGTACAAGAGTGCGAACTCATAATAGAAGGACTTCGTACAATCTTACTATCTGTGTTCAAGAGATGAAGGAACAACTAAAGAACAAGTCCTTCAGACTTTTGCTTGACGAGGTGAGCTGGAAGGGTCAACCACAAACCCCAAGGTCTAATAAGGAACAAACACAAAAGAGCAGGTACCATGCATCAAGATGTAATGAAGGGTCTACTATAGCCTAATTAAACACTACAAGTTTCACCATTTCCAATGTACCGACGAGATAGGTACAATGTCAAACAGGAATGACATCATGGATTTTTTTTCAATAGGAAAATTTTGAAATTCTTCCCAAATGCAATTGTTGATACCCAAATTTTGGCTCAGCCCCCGCAAGTTCAGAAATCAGCAAAACGATCTTTTTCAGTATCCGTGTGCACATCTGGAATGTTCAGACTCACCGCGAACAGCCCCGACGTCAGTCAAAATTCTCAAAACGACAAACCCACAACGGTAAAGTGTTGAGGAACATTTACCTATCTCAAAATTTTATTCCGATACCTCAATCCGGACAAACTTCAAACGGACGGCACTGAAACCGCATCTGAATTGGCAAACGGGCCGGCACAAGCAGAATTCTACACGAGCGTCCGAAATTTTTCTTCTGAGGAGAATATCGAAGACGAGCATATTACAGAGAAGCAGATATAAAAACTGACTCCATCCGATCCAGCACCGGAATTCAGTTAAGGATAAACGTCAATATGTTCAGATTTCCATGCAGCGGTCAGCCGGCCTCGGAAATCAACGAACGTATTTTGCACGGACCTCATCTTCAAAATCTGAACGGATTTTCTGGGAGTCGAGCAGTCCAAAAGGTGCACCAAACGCTTCTCAAATCAGGCAGAATATCAGAGCCGTATTTCAGGGTTTTTCCGGAAAGTGTCCGAATCAAGCCCGGGATATTTGCTATATTCGTGATCCAACAAAGCGATCATGAATATCAAATTTAAAATGTTAAAGTCAGAGTTCTCCGAGGGGACGACAAAGCGTAAATAGAAGCTTCGGACCAAGATCAGAACTCCGGGATACTTTTTCAATTTTAAATGTATTTTATTTTAATTTTAATTAATTTTGCGACCAAGATAAACTCAAACCAATCTTAGGAACCTTCCTATATATCTATCCAACCCGTGGCTGGCCAGCCACGCGTTTTGGAAGATATTTTGACTATGTCGCAACTATAGTTGCGACATTTTTCCTTATATAAAGAAATTCATCACAACAACAATCCGGACCAGAATAACCCATTCCAAGTTCATTTCAACTTCAGATACCAAAGCCTCCGGGCATTTTCTCTCAAATTCCTTCCAAAAACTACCCAAACTTCGACCAAAAATTCGAAAAACCAAAATCCAACCAAGAACAAGTCTCGTTCTTGAAGTATTCTCGAGCTTATCTTTCTTCGGTAAATTAATTTGCCTGTTACTCTCGAGAGACTCTTGATAGTCTTCTAATTCATAGTTCGGTATAAGTTAATCGGCCGGGTCCGATACTATACACTACTATGTTTTAAAGAAGCTATCTACAGAAGTCGTCTCCCCGATTTGTACAGATCCAATTAATATATTTGCTGAGATTTTTTATTTACTTGTCTTTTATCGCTTTCAAAACCCATATCTGTTTAAAGATTTCGTTACTTTATGTCTTTCTCCTCGTTAGAATTCGACACATGCTTGGCTATGCCAGCTCCGCTGTCGCGTACGAGAAGAACATAAAAACGTTTTCGCTCTAAAACATCTTATCAATTATTGCCGTCTAGCTCGGAATATATCCAGCTCGGTTATATATGATATCTTATCAATTGTTGCCGTCTAGCTCGGAATATATCCAGTTCGGTTATATATGATATCTTATCACTTGTTGCCGTCTAGCTCGGAATATATCCAGCTCGGTTATATATATGATATCTTATACCCCCTGTCCATATATACATTACAGCATAATCATTCTATCTCTCTTCAGCGATTAACTTTCGCTTTCCCCTAAAACACTTTCAAACAAAATTAAAATCCTGTATCCGTTGTCTAAAGTGAAAGCTTGCAGTAGCTGTCAGAAATGGATCGAAGGAATTCCTTGTGACTCGGATCATTTCCGAAGCACTCGATATCC
>NMUG010009033.1:0-11417 GCA_002855965.1 Monotropa hypopitys
CCTCCACCATTTTGAATATCAAACTTTTAAACATTTTATTTACCAACCACTAGTATGTAGCCCCTACATTCTTTAGTCCGAAAGGCATTACATTGTAGCAATACAGGCCCCTATCCGCGACAAAAGCGGTTTTTTCTTGGTCATCTTAATCCATTTTTATCTGATTGTACCTTGATAAAGCATCCATGAAGCTCAAAAGCTTGTGCCCTGAGGTCGAGTCTACCAGCTGATCAATCTTGGGCAGAGGAAAGCTATCTTTAGGACAAGATTTGTTCAAGTCTTTGAAGTCTACACACATCCTCTACTGGCCCAACTATTTCTTAACCATAACTATGTTTGCAGTCCAATTGGGATACTGAACCTCCCAGATGGACCCAACACAAAGGAGTTTTTTCACCTCCTCTGTTGATGCTCTTTTTCTCTCGGGTGCAAACGTCCTCTTCTTCTGTCTGATGGGTTTGTATTCTGGATTAACATTTAATCGATGGACTATGACCCTTAGGTCAATTCCAGGCATATCTTCGTGGGACCAGGCAAATACATCATTGCATTCCCGCAAGAAACTAACAAGGTTGCTTCTTTCTTCTTCGCTCAAACCAGTGCCGACTTGAATGGTCTTGCTCGGCTCTTCCGGCCAAACTTTTACTGAGATGAGCTCTTCGACTGGCTCACCTTTTTGCAACTTTTCTTGTCCCTTACATCCAATTCCTTTACCGCCAGGGCTTTACTATAATGTCCGACAGAACGATTGAAGCTAGCTTGAGGATTTCTGTAACCATTCTTTTGTTTTAAAGAGTGATGCCCCTTTTTGGTATTATGTTCCATCATATTTCATTTGGAAAACTTGTACTTTTTATATCTGTCTTAAAGACTTGATTTGAATATTGTCTATCCTTGTGTTTAGTTTTAATAGATTATGTGGACTTGTGGATTTTATAGTCGTGTTGGTTCTATTACTCTTCACATGTGGATGCTCATTCCCCTTGGCATTGTGGGATTATTGTCATGGTTTGTAGTTACCTTCAATTATAAACTATCACTCAAGAAATGGCTTAAAATATGGGGCATGACATCTTTGTTAACTGAACCATGTCAGGCCTTCGGGTTGGATAAATAGAGCAGGTCCACGGGGGCCAGGCCCAGGACGGGAAGACGGTCTATTAATGGATGGGCCGAACCTCAACTGCAATAGCATCGCGGTTAGGCGAACCATAGGCCCATAGTGGCAGTATATAAAGCAACCAACATTATTGGTATGGGAAACAACGGTCTCCGGACCATGGCCCATGTGGGCAGGATGACACGGAAGCACTGATGGTGCCGGACCAATGGGGTCATGATGTAGAAAGTGCATATTGGACACTTAGAATCGACGGTCCAGTAGTAATTGATGGTCAGATTAATGGGTTTGCACCAGACCAGCAGGTTAACATGCGCATCAAGGATCACGACAGATCCCATATATCTTGGTAATGGACCGGAGATTGCTGAAGCATTACGCTCCTGCGGAATGGGTCGGAGATCATGGAACGGGGTTACCATATCAAGAGCAGGAGATTGGTTATAAATGAGAGGGACATGCCCAACGAAAAAGGCACATGTCACTTGATACTCCTACTCACTATAGTGCTATTTTGTCTCTTTTATTGCTCCATGTTCCTACTGACTTAGGCATCGGAGTGCCATTTCGGTGGATGGTGCCGAGTAGTACTTACAGTGTTCTTTGGTTGCGGATCTCTCCTCACCAGCAGCTCATGGATCGGGATCAACTCTTGGAGTTCCATAGAAGGTCGTGGTCCCCAGAACTTACAATTGGCAACTCTACTGGGGATCAACGATAAACTTCATTGATTCTGATCAAATCTGCAACTTCTCTGTCACAATGACTCCACTAGAGATTCTAGAAGGGACAACCCCGCAGTAAGACTCTGAATGCCTCCATCATCCTCCAAACTGTTAATGGGGTAGTCTCACCTCCTGATATGGTCAGGGGAAGTAGGGCCATGGGAACGAGCGGGTAAGAGAGGCCCTTGAAATATCAGGGTTCAAGAGCATATATCTGGACACTGGAAAGCCGGATTGACAAAAACGATGCAATCATTCTCGCCATACATGAAGATGTACTACGGCTAAAGGCAGAGATGCATACCCAGGAAGCCCGAGATGCGGGATGGTCAATGGGAAGGAGGTCTAGTTATAGTACACCTTCTCTTGACAAGAGGGAACGACACCGATGACATGCTCCGGTACGGGAAAGTCTGGAGTAATGAATTCAGCATCACGATCAAGAGAAGAAAGCTGAAGGACGGGGAAAGAATCAACTTTCCCAAGCTAGAGGGACACTCACTGGACCTCGGCCTTCCAATTCCTTGGTAATAGTGATGATCTAATTAATTGTTCCACTACAAGCTGGGAGCTGGATTAGATCAGCAAAGACATGGCCTATCATGAAAGCTAATTCGAGAGGTAATAAAGAAAAAGAGAAAGCCATAACAATGATATGACCACCAAACGTCATGCTTCGGTCCACTCTCGGACGCACGATAAGGACCAGACCACTCATCACCAAGAATTGTGGGACAAGTTGGATGCCATGAGGAAGGAGGACCGGACTACATTCTCCGGGCAGATCAAATCCATGCCTAGTTGATCTCCTCCCCCTTTTGTCCGTCTATTTACGCATTCTGGCCACCACAGGGCTTCACTGCTCCAAAATTCAAAAAATACAAGCCAACCTTCGACGTGTATGTGCTCCTTGTGCACTTTCAATAGATGATGTCACTCTACATTACAGAGGATGAGCTCTTGTGCAAAGTCTTTCCCTCTAGCCTGGGAGACTTGGGTCTGGTCTGGTTCGATAAGCTACTAGAGCAATCAATTAGGTCATTCTGGGAGCTCTCAAAGGGGTTCTTGGCCCGGTTTGTGACCAGCACGAAGCAGAAGGAGGAGGTGGATGCCCTCTTGGCTCTCTGGATTGGGAAAGGGGAATTGCTCCAGAGGTACGCAGTACGGTACTAGGAGGTTTATAATGAGATTGAAGGTTGCACACCCGATATAGCGGTCATGTCCTTCAAATAGGATTGGACCCGAGGAGTCGACTTGTGAGACTTGCATCGCAATTATGCATCATTAATGATTAATAAATAAGGTTTAGAGTAATTAAAAATATTATCAAATAAAAATAAAAAGTTGAAATAAATTATAAAATTTAAGTAAATGATTTAAAAATTATTTGAGAATTTATTGGAATTTTGGGGAATTTTTATAAGCATTTAGAGTTGAAAATAAATCTAATTAAAGGTTTTAAATAGTTCTGGGGGTTCTAGTGCAAGAATTAAAACCTAAATGCAAAAAGTGTAATAAAAGAAGAAAAATAGAAAATGAATTGTAAGGTGTCGACTATGGGTGAAGTGTGGCAATGGTATGAGATTCAGTTTATATCTATAATGCACCGTGGCTTTGTGCAAAGTGAGATTTGTTTAATGATTGGTGTGGTGTCAAAGGTTTATGCAAACAAAAATGGATACGTAATATGTATATGTAATAATATATACATAGTTATATAGGTAATCGATTGAGTCAAGTAAAATATGTAAAATCAAATTGTGTGGGTGAGAGTTGTGTTTGAGAGAGAGGAGGGTCTGTTCGAGAGAGAGAATTGGTTACGGGAGTGAGAGAGAGGTTCTGGTTGAGAATAATTAGATCTGGGAAAAAGATGAACGGTGTTGTAGAGAAATAGAACCCAAGTTTTGCAAACAAAGTGTTAATTTATGATTCGTCCATCTGAGGTAAGATTTCTCGAAATCAAATTTACAGAATCATCACATATTGTTCATAGATCATATGATTAATTTTAGAAGCAAAACAAACTAAGTTTGGATAGAAATCGGATAAAAAATCAATTTGGGAGAAACCTAGAAAATCGCAGAACCAGAGTAGGACCGAGCCCAACACCTGGCTAGGGACTGGCTCCACCACCGGTGCCACTAGTGGAGCCACCGATCCTGGTACCGGTGCCTAGGCCAGTTGGCAATGAGCCTAGAAA
Source organism: Monotropa hypopitys (assembly GCA_002855965.1). Classification (NCBI taxonomy): domain Eukaryota; kingdom Viridiplantae; phylum Streptophyta; class Magnoliopsida; order Ericales; family Ericaceae; genus Monotropa; species Monotropa hypopitys. The sequence continues at coordinate 4,046 of NMUG010009033.1, forward strand.
CTTGAATGTTTGGCTCGGGTCTTGGCCGGTAACTTCGAGAAATGTTTAGTGGCCTTAAATCAGTACCTAACCAGTGTATAGAAATGTGTTTTCATAAAACAACCCTCTTCACTCCCTCGATTTTGACATCACCCTCTGCGTTGTCTTCTGCCACAGTACCTTAGCACATACACACACAAACCCTCGCAGACCTGCAGACTCAAACCCTTGATTTTGCACTGTGTATGTATCACCTTACTCAAATCATAGCTCTGTGTATATACTCTGTATATATCCTCTCTAACCCTCGAGCAGATGTATTTCTCTCTCACACTGTAATTTCGTTCAAGCACACACAAACCCTCTGCGAATCAGTATCGCACACAACCAACGATTACCTTCTCCCAATGATTGCACACACCTTTGTATATATCGCATGGTTATACTTGTTGTCCCCATTTCGTGCACTGCTCTTCCCCCTTTTTATGCACGATGTACATCCTCTATTGATTCGATGATTTTGTAAGAGATCGAATTCCCCTTCAATTTTGGAAACCCAGAACTTGTGTGAATGTTTTGGCAATTTGAAACGATTTTGAAATGAATCGATTTGGAAACAAATGATTTCGGAAATCGATTCCTCTTTGTTTTTGGAAACCCTGAAAACCTTCTGAATGTAAATCAATCTGTTGAGATGATTTGGAAAGAACACAATTGTGGAAATGTGACGCAGAATTAGAAACAATCGCGAATTGCCTGGATGCTGTCCAATTCACTCGAGCGGAGCATATCTCGCTTGAGCAAAACCCCTTGCTCGCAGAGAGCTTCAGCTGCTTTGGTCTTGGGCCTTGGTTTGGGCTTGTTGCATCTTGGGCTGAATGAATTTGGCTGCTGGACTTATATTATGAATTGAGTTTGCAATTTGGTTTGATTTTGGGCCAGATGGACTTGCACAAATAATGTGGTCTGCAATTGAATTAAGAATTAAAATAAATAAACTTTATAAGAATATTAGAAATATCAAATAAAATTTCAAGTATTAAATTAATTTATTAAACATGATTTATTGATTTAAATAATTAAAATGAATTATTCTGAATAAAATGCAAGTCCAACAAATTAGAATATATGTTCCGGAAAATAGACAACACTAAAAATACTAACAGTTCTTATAAAATATCCAAATGGATTTCCACATTTACTTCTTAAAATAATAATCTGTCAAATCCTTATTTCTTTTTATTCTTATTCTTATTCTTATTTTTACTCGCAACATGTGCTTATTCTTATTCTTATTCTTATACATCATCTTATTCTTATTTTTATTCTTATTCTTGTACTTATACGCCATCTAAATGCAATTTCCGGGCGTCTCCGGTGATTTAAGCTAGACATCTGATGCTTAATCGAATCTTCTACACAGCGAGTTACCAATTATGCCCCAGTAACTGGAAAGAACTTCTTACATGTCCTGGATATCTGTTAAATATCCTCGGACTTCTTACAGGTCGTTGGATACCGACTAAAATATCCTCCAACTTCTTAATGTGCCCCTATTATCCCCGGGACATGGGGACTGTCTCTGTGACGGCATGTACTAGATTCGCAATTATATTCTTATCCATGGAATATTCAAAACAGTTTAACAAAATTACTTACAGTCCAGGGAAAACAGACATTTAAATAAAACATACCTGAAATTCTTTTAAATCTAGTTACTATCACTCACTTGGTCCAAAAAGTCTGGCAGAAAGTCCTGAAAATTAAATAATAATAATATAATTATTTACTACAAGTCTATGATTAATTTTTCTTAAACTGCTTGCTTATTAGCTTCCTAACTTAAAAACTCTTTTCTTATCTAAAAATCCCAAATCTATGCTTAATTGGGCTCTTCTTACATTTCTTTACATTTTTCGAAGGTCAGGGTATTATTCTAGGCTTTTCCTTTATTTTCTCCAAAATTTAGCTTAAGGGACCGGTACCCGGAGATATGGGGGACCGGTACCCGCCAGATCATGAGGGACCAGTCCCAGATGGCATGGGGGACCGGTACCCGCTAGGTACCTTAAGAGGGACCGGTCCCCGACGGTATGGGGGACCGATACCCTCTGGAAATCGCATAAAACAGTGAAGAACAATGAGTTTAGGCCCTCGAATTCTTACTCACGGGCATCAATTTCTCCTCCGATTCCAGTTCCTTTCACAAATCAATGGTTCCTACTTGGGTGATGAATGGGAGTATCGTGAATGAGACATGTTGAATGGGAGTATCGTGAATGAGACATGTTGTCTGCTTCCTGGGAGTACTCCCCTTCCCTGGCATCGTAGCCCTGTCTTCCGGGCAGTCATTATGTGTCCTCTTTGGGTTCCCAACACCTCTAACAGGGACTTTGGAAGTCCCTACTAGGCTAGGAACGCCTCCATGATTACACTGGACGCGCAACTGGGTGTTCCTATTCCTTCTAGGCGCTGGAGGAGGGTCGTAATGTGTGGTGACTGCTCACCTCTCATTTCCAGTCTCCTTTCCGACAATGAGGGTTTCTTTTCTATGGGTTTCGATCTTCCTGGATCTAGCTCTGAGTCTGGATTGCTTTTCTTTCTTTAGTGGGTGGATTTCCCATAGAATGTGCCAACTGTGTGGGGGTAAAAAACACAGTTTGATACATCTGCCTGTAAACAACTTCTAGATAGATCTTCTAGTTTAACTGTACACCCTGCTAGCTTGATCGCGCTTCTTCCTGTCTCTGTGCTCACAAAAAATCGTTAGAGGACCTCTCACCACTAGTGGCCAGAAGGCTCTCTGATGACTACGTTAGTCCTTTATCGAAGAAGAAACTGAGTAAACGTAAAGAGTAATCTGAGGAGTTGCATGGGACTTCTCATCTCTTTTTCTTAATTCTGTTGCAGTTTGGCCGTTGTCTGGCTAGATTCTCTGATAGAAGGGAATGTTGGCGCGCCTTTTACTATTCTTCGTACTCTGAATATTCCTTCGGTAATGGTGGCCTGACACGCATGTCATCCACCTTCCACCGGCTGATCGACACATGTATACCTTATCGGCCACCGTTCCCGCACTGGGGGATGTCGGTCGCACAGAGCCAACCTAATACACGGAGTAGGCACTGCTTGCGCACGTGTCCAGCTGTACCACACCTGGTATGGCACGCGTTGCACTTTATGACTGGTCTCTATGCTGTAAGGATGTCGGTCGCACTGGGTCAACCTAAATCCGCACAGTGAAGGAACTGGACAGAATGGGTGACTAGCTGTATATGTCGTGATCCGGCACACGCGTCCCTAAACGACTGACTGCCATACTACCAGGATGTTAGCCACGCGGGACTAACCTAGTCCGTAGTGCAGATAGACGTTGGACACGTGGCTGACTATATCAATCGAAATATAGCACTGCCGTCTTGGACAATTGGTTCCTGCACTGGCTGGATGTCACACCGCACATGACTGACCTAATCCGCAGTATTGGATTACTGATGACGTGAAAGGCTGGTGTCGTGCTACCGCTTATGTCCGGGTAAATACATATTTGCCCTTTATACGTGACCGATCCAGATTTACCCACCACAATTAGCAAAGAAAATGTGGTGCAAAGAAGGGCCATTACTAGAAGCCTTAAGTCCCACTCAATTTTTTTGTCTAGCCTCTTCTTATAGAAAGTGTGCGATGATAAAATGTGCTTACACTACCATTGCCGATAAACAACTAGTTGTCTGGGTTATCTGGTTGCCTTGCCAAATTGCTCTGACCTTAGCTCGTCCTGCGCTCAAAGAAAACAGTTAGAGGACCTCCCGCCTCTAGCGGCCGGAAGGCTCTCCGATGATTAAGTTAGTCTTGATCGAAGATAAACTATAAACTGTAAGCACAATAGGGTGAGAGAGCAAATTAGCATATACCGTTCTCAGGTGGATGAACTCTCGCTTATATACTCCTGCCTTCCGGGTTCCCAGCTTCTCGCTGGGAACGAGGCCGTCCTCGGACCTTTCGTCCATTCTCCTCGTGCAGAATGTGGGTCTGCCACATTCCCGACAAGATCTTGCTGTTCTTGGGGACTGTATGTTCTCTTGGGAAGGGAAAGTCTGACACACATGCTGTCGCACCGCCCTCTGGCTGACTGACACGTGGACTCCTCGTTTGCCACCCCTTCCCGCACTGTTTTACTGGATGTCGCGCTGGTGGATGTCGGCAACATAGAGCTGACCTAATCCGCACGGTGGGCTCTGTTGGGCACGTGTTCAGCTGTACCACACTTGGTCTGACACATGCCGCATTGGATAACTGTTCTACGCACTATGAGGATGCTTTGCCGCACAAGGCAAGCCTAATCTGCACATGCGAGGATGTGTGCGACATTGCCAGCTGTATCTCCCATGATCTTGCACGTGTCCCTGAACAGTCTCCCGCCTAACTACCGGGATGTGAGCCATACTGGGCCCATCTAACCCGTAGCGCGGGTACTATTGGACATGTGGCAAGCTATATCCGATGGGGATCTGACGGTGCCGCGCACAATGGCTGAGTCTCGTACTGAGAGATCATTTAGCCACACATGGCTGATCTGATTCCCTTGGTAACGGGAACTGCTGACATGTCAATCTGGCCGTGCTACCGGTGAGGGCTGGGATAATGCATTTATGCCCTTGACACATGGAGAATCTTGGTTTATCCCACCACAATTGCCCCTTAGCTCTGGCTGCTTCAGCCGCACAGCGGAAGTGGGCAGAGCTCCCAGTCTTCAAAACGCTGTCGCTCCAATATCCGGATAAGGCCAACCGCCACTTCTTGAAGCAGCGCCTCATTAAATGTGCACTTACTGACTGGGCCCCACGCACTCTGCGCGAGGCAGATTGTGACCGTTGGGAATGATGGGCATGCGCGTGTTGTCGCTTCGGGAAAGGTGCGGGCGCGCACCTATAAAACTGACCCTTTGCTTTTATTTGAAATTTGCTCCTTCTTTGTCTCTCTTGCACTCGCCCCGACTCTCGCCCTTTCTGAACAACTTCTTCTCTGCCCCTCTCTGAGTAAGTTGTGTCTTCTCTGATAATGAGTTACTTCATATCGCTGGTCGATACCCCTGAGGGACTCGAAGCCTTTAGGGCTGAGTATAGGATCCCAGACGACGTGTGGATTGAATTGGCTCTCTTGATTACAACAGGGATAGGGCCTCCCTTACTAAAATTGCTAAGAGGACTCTGGAAGGTCGCTCACCCACCCCATCTCGGAGGGTGGTTCAAACTGGCGGTATTGTGGCAATCCCACCTACCACTGCCAAGGTAATCCCCCAACTTCTTCTCAGTCCCGCCCTATAGTCCCAACGGTGGCTGATCTACCCCTGCGCACCGCACCAAAGCGCACGGCTGATCCGACATTAGATTCTACGGCTGCCAAGAAGAAGAAGGGTCCTGCTGAAGCTAGGCAGTAGGAGGTTGCTACCGACCCTGCCGTGAGCTTTGCTCAGCCCTGGGATCCTGTACTGCTGAGGGATGATGGAACTCCCGTGCTGAAGGGGTCCAAGGTTTTTGACGGGAACAATGCTCGTGGGCTCTGTCACACGCTAATGCTCCCACTTGATGCTGTAGAGGAGCAAAAGCACAACACGGGGGAGCTGTCCCGTCGTGCCCTGGTGTATGATGTAAAGGTAATCACTTCTAGCTGTTGCTTTCGTCTTCTTGTCCACTTTTTCTATTTGCCTGCTTTCTTACAATCTTCTCTTTGTACAGGCGCTTCAATGCTCCACTGAGCTTGACTCGCGTGTTACCCCCTCCAACTCGAGCTGAACAAGACCACGGATAAGCTGAAGGCTCAGACTGATCTCGTGAAGGATCTGAGGGGGAGGCGCGAGGAGGACAAGAAGCAGCTGGATGCTTCCAATGCTGAGGTGGCCAGGTTGAAGGCCTTACTGGATTCCTCAGAGAAGAAACGGCTGAAGGGCTTGCAGAGGCCTGCGGAGAGCTGGAATCAAAGACCAAATCCTTCGATACTGAGAGAAAGGTCTTTGAGGTTGAGAAAAAGGGCTTCGAGGCTGAGCGGGCAGCCCTGAACAAGCTGGTGGAGGAGAGGAAGCTGGAGCTGGAGAAATCTCAGAAGGAAGTCTTGGACGGGTATACTGCGCCTTATGACAAGGGTGCAGCCAAAACCAAGGCTAACTATGAACAACAATTCTGGGAACAGCTTCCAGAGATAAGGGAGCTTTTTTTTTCAGAGATCTGGAACGAAGCCTTGAATGCATGCGGCATTGAGGCATGTTCTTCTTTGTGGATGGAAAATCCTTTAGCTGCTCCTGCGGACACACTCCCTCCGGCGCCTGTTGACGGGGTCTCCACCTCAGCAGCTGTTATTCCTCCTGCTGCTCCAGCTGCTGAGGGTCTTGCTGAAGGTAGTCTCCCGGATACTCCTGCTGCCGGGATGGTGGAGAAGATCGCTGGGGAGGAAGCAGTGAAGAAGGCTGCTGAGGAGCAAGTCTGAGTTTTCTTTGTTTTGCCCTTTGTCTTTTTCTTTCTTTGTTTGCTGTTTTTCTTCTCTTTCTTTGTACTGTGTTTGCACCAACCTCCGTTTAAGTAATGCAATGTTGTGTTTCTTACTTTGTTTTGACTTATTCTGTTTTCCGTACTTTAAGGTTACCCTTGGGGCCTTGGTCCTCCTAAGGATTTCCTTATAAATAATCCACACTGCGGCAAGGTGTCCTTGGAACTTAGCAGTTCCCTAAATGATCTTACCCAGTTCAGCCGTACTGCGGAACTTACTTATTCTTTTACCCTGGATCATCTTGGGACTACTTGTCCCCTATAAGATGACTCCTTTGAGTTGGTTCTTTGGAACTTTTGATTCCCTAGAAAGAACTTGCCTTATGACATTTCTTAGAACATGCTTTATTCAAGAGTGTCGTCTGCTTCTGGTTCGAGATCAGTCCCTTGGGATTTTCTGGTCCCCTATAAGGTTCTGATTTCGGGACAACTATCCCGAGTATTCTCTACCTAGAACCATTGACCTTTGCTAGTTTTGAGATCAGTTCCTTGGGATTTCTGGTCCCCTGTAAGGTTCTGATCTCGGGACAATTATTCCGAGTATTCTCTACCCAGGACCATTGACCTTTGTTGGTTTTGAGATCAGTTTCTTGGGGTTTCTGGTCCCATGTAAGGTTCTGATCTCGGGATAATTATCCCGAGTATTCTCTACCCAGGACCATTGTCCTTTGCTGGTTTTGAGATCAGTTCCTTGGGATTTTTGGTCCCCTATAAGGTTCTGATCTCGGTACAATTATCCCAAGTATTCTCTACTCAGGACCATTGCCCCCTAGTAAGGAAGTGGAGGCCTGACGAGCATCTGCTTTCTTACTCTAAATAATCTGTCGAGCACTGAGGACTGGATGTGAGGG
>NMUG010009034.1:0-11417 GCA_002855965.1 Monotropa hypopitys
AGTGAGTGCTCTCTCAATATTTTGTGTTCCAATGGTGATTGGTATGGTAGGAGTTCCCGGATCTTGTAGCTTTGGAGGAGCTATGCACTGAAAAACGGAACTCACTTGTTCCGTAAGGAGAACTTTCTTGTTGATGTGATTTCATGTTCTCTGTTTTTGAGTACATAAGTCTTCCAAAAACTTAGCATATGTAGGGACTTGTTTGATGGCATCAAGGAGTGGAATATTTACTTTCACTTGTTTGAACACCTCGAGGGTGTCTTCCATTGATGCTCCCTTCTTGGAATATGGTGACGGATTACTTAGAGCGGTGGGAAATGGTGCTTTCGGTACATAAGTTGGTACCGTAGCGGAAGATGAAGATGTGAGATTGGAGGGATCTCCTTATTTTTTCTTGCCCTTGTATTTTTTGGGTGAGGAGGCTTCTACGGTGACTTCCTCATTTTCATCAATTTTTTATTTTTTTTGGATTTTTTCATTTTTTTTCATTTTTTTCATGAGCTTCAACCATATTATCCACCATCTTGTTGTTCCTTAGGGTCATAATGGCTTTCGCTTCATGTTGGTCTTGACTACTCTCAACCATGTTTTGCCCTTGCGGGTTCTTCATTGGTTGAGATGGTAACCGACCTTGCTCTCTTTGATTTAGAGCATTAGCCAATTGACCCAATTGAGTTTCAATCCTCGCAATAGATTGAGAATGAGATCTCACCAACTGTTGAGTATCCCCCAACCCTTGAATAGCTTGCAAGATTTGATCCAAAGCCGGATCTCTTGCCGATTGAGATTGAGTGGGTTGGGGTGCTTGTTGATACGAAGTTGGTTGATGAGATGATGAAGAGGATGGCCTATAGGCTGCGGGATTGATGTAATTAGATGATGGTGCATGATAAAGTTGTTGCCTTGGTTTCTCTTTCCAAGAGAAATTTGGATGATTTGCCCACCCCGGGTTGTATGTATTGGAAAATGGATTGTTACCTGGGCGTGGGGGTTGATTGTTATTGAATTATCGGAATTGGCCTTGTGCGGCATTATCTTGCTCCTCTACAAATTCAGGGAATCGTGGAGCATCGAGGCATTCGGTGACATAGTGTGCGGGATTTGCACACAATGCACATGCCTCTTGTGGTTGATTGCCTTGGGGTAGTGACAGAGTTAGAAGTTTATCAACCTTAGCCGACAAAGATGACACTTGTATGGCAAGGTCGGATGAAGGTTGAACTTCATATATACCCCTTGGCTTTTCCTTGGTTATTGGGGTGGCGGCACGTCCGCGGACCGATTTAATGGAGTATTGGAGAGATTCTCCTAACTCCTCTAAGTGATCCCAAGCAACTCCAACATCTTTCGACATAAGAGAGCCTCCGCATGACGCGTCCAAAAACAACCTTTGGTTGTCATCCATTCCCAAATAAAAGTTTTGAATGAGTTGCCACTTGGGGATGTTATGATGAGGGCATTTTCTAAGTAAGTCCTCAAACCTTCCCCAAACTTCATAGAGAGTCTCATCATCAAGTTGTTTAAAATTCCCAATTTGTGATCTTATTTCCAATGTTCGAATCATGGGGAAATATTTGCAGAGAAAAATTGCTTGAAGGCCGGCCCATGTAGTGATGGAGTTGGCCGGTAATGTTCCAAGTCAATGTTTGGATTGTCCCCTCAAAGAAAAAGGAAATAAGATCATTTTCAGTGTATCTTCAGCAAAAATATGAATTCTTAAGGTGGAACAAATAGACATGAATTCATCAATATGTTGGTACGGTTCTTCTTGAGATAGACCGTTGAATTGTGGTAAATTTTGAATTGTACTGGGCTTAATCTCATAATGAACCGCTGCGATCTCAGGGAGCACGATACATGACGGTGTATTGTATGTAGTTGGAGTGAAATGTGCATGTATCGGATCGCGTGCAAGTTCGTCATCCATAGCTACCAGTTGGTTTCTAATGGGCTCACAATCAGTAGTAGCGTTGGGTCCTCTTAGATGTTCTGATTCCCTTATCGCGGCACGAATGTCCTCTAAGGTCGAATCGTTATTGACAATAGGAAGACTCAACGATCTACGGCCGAGCATAAAACAACTAAAGTAAAGTAAAGGAAAAGAAAATCAAACTAGAAAACAATCGAAACTAAAGAATTCTGACTAATTGTCCCCGGCAACGGTGCCAAAATTTGATCGCATCGTTAGCAACCAAAAGTAAATTTATAAGTCTCAATAATTAACACTAGTTCCGAAGAATAGTGGTAAGTATGAGTGTCGATCCACAGGGACAATGTCATAGAATTGATTAGTTTAGACAATGGTTTTCTAACTCAATTTGTAAAAGAGAAATTTGTGGGGAAGTTTGATTTTTGAATTAAATCCTAATTGCGCGAGAAATCAAATAAGTGAATAAAGAACTTGAACCTTTGTGATTAAAAGAAATTCTAGGGATCTGGATTCGGTTCGGCCTAATAGATATACATCAATCCCAAGCCATTTTTGGTTTTAATCCTAAGTATAGATTAGGAAGGATCAAGTCCTAGCCATACAAAGGGGAAAAATTTTACGAATCATATTTAGGTACGGATCATCTCCGTAGCATGATGTATGTCTTGATCTAAGAAATCTCATGCAAGCATCCATCGTCTTGCGGGCATGAACCGTCTCTAACTTATGAAACGTGCCATGAGAGACTACCATGAATGGTGTTTGCAACTAGTATACAAACAATGGAAAGAAAATATATATATATTGAAGCACATAGAAGATCCATTCATGAAACCAAAAACACTTACAATTGATGCATGTCAAAATAGCCTTACCTATTCCATCTCCCTAGAAAGTGGATCTAGCCGGCCATAGAACCCACAAATCGGGAGCTTATGCCAACGGTAGCCATGGAAATTGGAGGAAGAGGAGGGGAAGAAGATGAAGTCTTTTTAGGGTTCTTCCAAAGCCTCCAAGGGTCTCACCAAGATACAAGATAACCCTAACTAATCCTCACTTAGCCTTTTTATAGTCTAGGATTAATTAGGATGAAAAATAATTACAAAAATGTGTTTTACGAGTCGCCCCGTCCGAACCAGCTGCTGCCCTGTCCGGACCATGCAAAACTCAGCACAACCAAGCTTCTCTGATGGCTCGTCCGGAACCTTGATAATCCTCGTCCGGACGGCGGTCAATTCTCGTCCGGACCAAGCCCAGTCCCGTCCGGACCAGGGTTGCTGGAGTCTTTTGGTGAACCTTCTGCTGCCTTGTCCGGACCATGCTCATTCCCCGTCCGGACGGGGATTTACTGAAAGTGATTTTTATGCTTCAAAGCTGTCCGCCATGGTTCCCAGCATCCTTCCTCACTCTCCAAGGCTGCCATCAACATGTCAAAGGGTCTTTTGGCTCAATTTAAGCACTCCCATGGTTTATTTTACCTAAAACACAAAACAACTACAAAACTAATTAGATAACAACGACTCGAGACTAACAATACTCACGTTAAAGTGTATAAATAGGTGCTTTTAAGAACCTATCAAGGTGTTTGATGAAATGCCTTGGTGAAGAGAATTGGGTTTGTGTGTATGAATTCGTCACACTAGACTAAGGAACTAGTTCCTAGTCTATCGGCACTTGTGGTAGAAATGATTTGGGTGAATTCGTTACCATCGATTCGGGAAATCGTCCCTTGTTGGCAAACTCGTTGCCCTTGATGGAGAATTCGTCTCCTTTGATTCACACTTAAAATCTACTAAATTCACCTATTAACCAACCAACTTTAAATAACCAATTTGTGAAGGTGGTGTAGGTGACCAAATGATGTGGTCCTTGATTGTTGTAAGTTAGTGCATCCCTCGTGGCACTTTGTGAGTTGGTGTATTCCCCGTGACACCTCATATTCGGTGCATTCCTCGTGGCACCTCGTGTAATAGTGTATCCCTCGTGGCACTTCGTGTGTGATGGTGTATTCCTTATGACACCTCGTATGATAGTGCATTCCTCATGGCACATCGACATGAGTGAGTCAATCCTTGTCCTCGCCAAGGAGACTCTAAATCGATCCCGGGCTTAATGGTTTTCCAAATTGGTTTTCAATGATGGTCCATGTTTTGAGTAGGCCGATCCTTATCGTGGGACGATTCAAGACTCGTGTGACCCTTTCAAAATGTAGTCCACATTTGGGGTAAGCCAATCCTTATTTAGTGAGGCGGTCAAGACTCGTGTGACATGGTTTCAACGTGATGTTAAGCCGGGAGTCGAACATACTATTTAAACAAGATAATCAATTCACCAATGTGTACCTATATATGTATATATAGAGAGGATAGCCAGATACGATACGGTTTGGTGGATTGTGATATTTGGCTAAGTCGTGGAATTAGAAATGGTGAATGTATGGCCCTTCATGGATGGTTGAAGGTTTTGGCCTTGTAGTAGATGGGTTGTGTTCTTGGGAGTGTTCTCCCTAAATAGTTCTATGGTTTACCATGTCGTCGTGGTCGTGGTTGTGGTTTTTGGCCCTTATGGCCCTTGTACTAGTACGCATCGCCTAGTTGTGTAGATGGTAATACTTGGAAAAGAGAGAGGATTGTGACTTGTGTGATTGTTGGCCTTGAGTGAAGTCAAATGATTGGGTTGTCTCTTAGTATGCTTGGGTTGATGACAGTCTTGGTTAAACCTATACGTCTTGACTTGGTTAGTGACTTGGTAGTGGTGTTGAGGTTGTGAGGCATTATTATGCTTGGGATTGCATCATAGGAATTCACACCACTTGCACATGTCACCATAGTTACGTTTGCACTTGATAGGTGCATATTTGCTGGATCTTTATGACTCAACCTTTTTCTATAGTTCTTTGTATGGTTGCAGGGTTGGATAGCTAGTAGTGAGGAGTTGGCTTTAGCTTGTCCAGACCCTTTTCTGTGTGAGGAGAATTTCATATTTATTTCATTTATGTACTACAGCTTTCCCCTACTTTTCCCCCTTATAGCCTACATGCATTCCCCTTAATTCAAAGAGTTGTTATATCATTTCAATTGTAAGTAAGTTTGTATAAGGAATTGTTAAAATCCCATTCTTCCTCATATTTTATGTGAACGTTTGTAAAGAGGTATGTTTTATAATTCACGGCCCCTAGTCTCATGGTTTGGCAAATATGGTTTCGTAACAAATCATTCTTTTATTCCATTTCAAAAAAAATGGTTTGAAAGTCCGGGACATGACAACTTGGTATCAGTGCTTTCGGTTCGAAAACCTTGGAACTTTGGGGAGATTTTTATCTCTATGGGTTTTTCACGTGTTTTTTTCTGTGGAGTCTTTTCTTATATTAGCATGCATTGAGTGTTGCATGGCATTAGTATGCCCTTATTTGAGGCATAGGAAGTTGGCATTAGTATGCCCTTGTTTGAGGCATAGGAGTTAGTATTTGTACTCAGATGAGTTTGGTTTCCGCTAATGTATTAGAGGTTATACCTATGGCTAGTGTATATGTGAGTATGTGATTGGTTTTCCTAGCATTCGGTATTGATTGACTTATAGTTCTTGCGTAGAAATGTTTGATCTTGGTGTTATCATGGTTCGTTTATTGAATGTGTTGTTTGTATGTTTGCTAGGATTTATCACCGCTAGTGCTTCGATTGTTGATATGGTTACTCGTCAAAGAGGTCGTCGACTTCGTCAGGTGCATTAGGAAGTTTCGATATAAGATGTCTATGAAGAGGAGAATGTTGCAGTGGGTCAGGAAGAAGCAGTGGATCCGAGATTGTTTGTGAGGCAGCTTGCTGAGGCCATGGTTGAGGCCACCAGAGCTGTTCAAGCCCCTAGAGTCGGGGTTGTCAGTCATGTGATGGAAGTTTTGCATGAGTTCTGTGTTATGGACCCTCCTAGATTCAATGGTGAGGGTGAGCCTATTGAGGCCAATCATTGGCTTTCCGGAATTTGTAAGGCATTGGACACCCTTTAGAATCATGAAGATGAGTTGCAAGTATCCTTACATCGTATCAGTTAGTTTGTGAGGCCGGAGAGTGGTGGAATTCCATTGTTGAGGCCAAGAAAGATGTGCGACGGTTGCCTAGAGTTTTGAATCCAGGATTAGCAGATGCAGATGTTGGCGCTACATCGTGAGAGTAGTTTGTTTCTCTCTTCGAGGATCAGTACTTTCTCGAAGCTTTTCGTGAGCAGTTGCGGATGCAGTTCGAGTTGTTGCAGCAGAGCGACCTGACGGTCTCCCAATACACGATCAAATACCAGTCGTTGTCCCATTTTGATCTAGAGTTGGTCAGTTCTGAAGATCGCAAGTGTAAGAGGCTCGAGCGGGGTCTTCGTCTCTCCATCCATAGGCTCATTGTTGGGCAGTGTATCCGTTCCTTTGCCGCCATGTTAGATCGTGACAAGACTGTTTAGCCCATTTGTCAGGAGGAAGAAAAATAAGTCAGAGTGTGGGAGCCTCATTCTCAGTTTTTTGCTTCGCATTCCACGTATTTGTCATGCAGTTTCGGGAGGAAGCGGCTTAGAGATCATTCTCTTTCTCGGAGTCAGTAGGGTTCTCAGTCCCTTGTCAGTGTTGGTGTTGTAAGAGAGCAACCCATGAACCACCTTGTTTGTCATCATTGCCATTAAGAAGGACACTATCTTCATCGGTGTCCCCAGGTTACTTGTTTTGAGTGCGGCAAGTCAGGGCATGTGGGAAGAATTTACCCACAGAGAAGCGGCAGGCGGGAAGAGGTGTTAGTTGGGTGTCACTTGTCGAGTAGACCAAGAGTTGAGCAGTTCCAGCAAGGAAGTCAGAGTCAGCAACTTCAATGTCAGTCATTTTCACCCAGTCCTCAGTTTGAGAGAGGAACTAGTTCTAGAGGTGCAGGTCGAGCTTCAATCCAGAGGGGTAAGAAGCTGGTGGATCAGATGACCTGTGGTGGGGTGCGGTATACGCTATAGCTACCGCAAATCCACAGCTGCCGATTTCTCCATCTTAGTAGACTTGTTTTGTTTTTGCTTATCAAAATTGTGTTGTGTGTTGTTGGAATTACCAACTTGTTGTCTTATGCAATTAGCATTGCGAACTCGGGTTGGAGTTATACATTTTATTCTAGATGTCGGTCCATTTCTTTGGACATTTCTTGTAGTGACTCTTCGTGATTGAGACTCTTGTTACTTAGTTAGAGTACTCCTTGTTTCAAGCTTCTTGTTCTAATATTCCATAATTCGATGCCTATAAGATTCGGGTTATGATTGCACTTTCTTTGGATTGTGGATGAGTGATGTTGGTTGTCTTGCGCCACCTTATTTTCATTGTGATGGCCAAGCTTGGTGTGGTTTTCCACTTGAATGGTTGACATGTCCTTTGAAATCATTCTTGCTATCTTGTGAACTCACATCCTTTGTGCCCTAAGCGATGGGTAGATTGTTAGAGACTTTGGGAACGAGTAATTGAGTCTGTTACTCCTACACCTTCAGTGTGGAGTCGACCGTGTGTGTATTTCTTTGATTGTATGGTATATGGATGACCCTATGACTTAGGTTGAGAATTGTTTCCGACCGGCACACCTCAAACTTGAATTATAGTGGTCACTTGATTATCACATTGGGTGTGGGGGGGGATGTGCGTGTACCCGTGGGTAGAGTAACGTTTGTAAAACATGTGTTTGCGAGTTTGTAGAATGATAGTGAGTGTTGACGATTATTAATTCGATTTGCTTTAGCGTGAACTTGGGTAGGACGTTTGTGGCTTCTCGTTCTTGAGGAGGCAAGTCCCTTATGGGATCCTCCGTCCCTTGTGCCTTTGGCGAGATTAATTCTTTGTTTGGCGTGTCTCTTTCGTGTCGCCGTGTCCCTTTTATGTCGGCGTGTCCACACCATATCGGGAGTTGTCCCATTTATTCTTTTGTGTGGTATGCGAGTTCTTCGCAAATTTGGTATTCCTTGGTCGCGATCTTTATTCCTCTAACCTTAGTTAATTTCAAGGACAAAATTCTTTTAAGGTGGTTGAGATGTAATAATCTGAAATTTCAAAATAATATTTCCTGAATTAGAATTCGATATTCGAATCCACCAATAAATCTTAAGATGTTTTCCTTGGTTTCCGTTGCTGATCTAAATTCAGTGTTGAACTCTTTCATAGATTGTGCGCATAGTCCGTGGTTGGCTCGGGGTATTTCGGGGTGGTTTGGAACCCCTTGTCTTGTCATTTTTCCCATTCTGGTGCAGTTGATCGGTGCAGGATAGAGATGCACCGGTGCAAATTGGTCTTTGGTGCTACTGTTCATGTTTTAGAACAGTTGCACCGGTGCAGTTGATAGGTGCACCGGTGCAGGAAGGTTATTGATGCTTCTGTTGGAATTTGGAAGCAGTTGCATCAGTGCATCCTTTGTGTGCACCGGTGCAGGGTATTTCTTGGAGTTTGCATCGGTGCAAGGAGTGTTTGCACTGGTGCACAAACTCACTGTTGTGTCCGGATCAAGTTTGCATCGGTGCAGTGGAAGCTTGCACCGGTGCATGAGTCTTCTGCTGGCTTCTGGTGCATGTTTGCACCAATGCAGAAAAGGGTTGCACCGGTGCACAGAGCCCATATTCTGAATCATTAAGGGAATTTTGGTATTTTTAAGTGGGGGGCTATATATATCTTTGTGTGTATGATTTGGGATCATCCCCTTCAGATTTTGCCCTACCCCTCTCTCTCTCTCTACCTCCATGGGAGCTCCTCTCTCTTGCTCCCTCCTTCTCTCTTCATTTTGAAGGCCTTTCGGGCATCTCCCGAACTTCTTGCAAGGAGAAACATTGATCACCGCGACGAGAGCTTTCCGGCAACCTAGGTTTCTTTTTCATCCTCTCAAATTTTCGGGTAAGTCAATTGGTAAAGTGGTTTTATCTTAATGGTTCTTTAGAGACTTTGATTATCCTTAACTTTAGCTTTTCATTAATGTGTGTAGTTTGTAATGGTGTCAAGACATCCTCACCTAGTGTTTCTGCCATTGTTGGAGCTTGAGGTAAATACGCTCCTATCTTATGTCTATGTGATTGTGTTAGGCCACTAAATTGATTTACATAATTGAAATCAAAGGTTTTCTTAAAAACCCATGTTTTGAAAATTATGAAATTTGATACATTTGATTAAATGAAATTGAACTCATCCTTGCATTGGATTAGAGTGTTCTTGATGCTGGTAGGGTTATGTGATAGTGAATTGAGGTCTAGGACTCATAATTCAATTATTGGAGTTTGATGAGAATTTGGGGGTTTGGTCCTAGGTTTTAAATTTAGTGAACTTAAGCGGTGATCTTGGGCCCGCTAGGTATTCGATAGAATGCTCGAGAGACACTCGTATGTGATTTATGATTTCGTAGAAGTGTTGGATCTTGGTTAGGTCCTTGTAAGTGACATTGGATGGGTTTGAGAGATTTTACTTAGGCTCTTGCAGGTGTAGCCTTGAAGTTTTGGTTAGGCCCTTGTATGTGGTCTTGAGTTGATGATTGAGAAATTAGGTGATCAAATTTAGGTGTCCTTGGTGACTAGGACCCGTGTGTGCATTTGTGCACAGTATGCATTCGGTGAAATGCCTTGGTAAAGAGAATTGGGTTTGTGTGTGTGAATTCGTCACACTAGACTAGGGAACTCGTTCCTAGGCTATCGACACTTGTGGTAGAAATGATTTGGGTGAATTCGTCCCTCATTGGCAAACTTGTTGCCCTTGATGGAGAATTCTTCTCCTTTGATTCGCACTTAAAATCTACTAAATTCACATATTAACCAACCAACTTTAAATAACCAAATTGTGAAGGTGGTGTAGGTGACCAAATGATGTGGTCCTTGATTGTTGTAAGTTAGTGCATCCCTCGGGGCACTTTGTGAGTTGGTGTATTCCTCGTGACACCTCGTATTCGGTGCATTCTTTGTGGAACCTCGTATAATAGTGCATTCCTCATGGCACTTTGTGTGTGATGGTGTATTCCTCGTGATACCTTGTATGATAGTGCATTCCTCGTGGCACTTCGACGTGAGTGAGCCAATCCTTGTCCTCGCCAAGGAGACTCTAAATCGATCCCGAGCTTAATGGTTTTCCAAATTGGTTTTCAATGATGGTCCATGTTTTGAGTAGGTCGATCCTTATCGTGGGACGGTCCGAGACTCGTGTGACCCTTTCAAAATGTAGTCCACGTTTGGGGTAAGTCAGTCTGTTGATACCCAAATTTTGGCTCACCCCTTACAAATTCAGAAATCAGCAAAACCTTCTTTTTCAGTATCCGAATGCATCTCCGGAACGATCAGACTCGTCGCGAACAGCACCGACGATATCCAAAAAATGCAGTAACAGTGAACGAGCAGCGATGAAGTGTTGAGGAACATTTACCTGTCTCAGAATTTAAAATCGATACACCAATCCACAAATTTTTCGACAGACGGCACTGAAACCGCATCCGAAAAAGGAAAAACATCCGAAAATGAGAAAATTTTTGCGTCCACAGTCAGAATTTTATTGCAAGACGGAATATTGGCAATATGACAGTTATCGTGAAGCAGGTATAAAAATTAAATCCGTCCGATTCAGATCCGGGATTTAATTAAGGATAAACGTCGATCCGATCGGTTTTTCGCGCAGCTGGCCGACATCCCGGAAATCAGTGAACGGATTTTGTACGGACCTTATCTTTAAAATTTGGCATTCCTAGTGGAGCAAATTTTTCAGAATCCGAGTAGTCGAGAAGGTGCACCTACCGCTTCTCACTTTATTTTTGCCATCGGCACCCGATCGCCGAGAATCCCCGGGATCGAGCAGAATCTCCCACGAGCATCCGAATTTCCGTTTCTGAATGGAAAGTCGAAGACGTTCTAATTATAAAGAGGACAATATGAAAACTAAATCCATCCGATCCATATTCGGGATTTAATTTAGGGCAGACGACAATCCGTTCGGTTCTTCGTGCAGCTGACCGACAGCCTCGGAAATCAGTGAACGAATTTTGCACGGATCTTATCTTCAAAATTTGGCATTCCTAGTGGAGCCGATTTTTCAGAAGCCGAGTAGTCCAAAAGGTGCAGCCCGTACTTTTTCTCTTTGTTCTTGGCAACGGAGCCGTATTTCAGGATTTTTCCGGGAAGTGTCCGAATCAAGCCCGAGATATTTGCTATATTCGCGATCCAACACAGCGATCGTGAATATCCGATTTAAAATGTGAAAGTCAGAGTTCTCCGAGGGGCCGGCCAAGCGTAAACGAGGGTTTCGGACCAAGATCAGAACTCTGTGATATTTTTGCAATTTTAAATGTATTTTTATTTAATTTTTATTCAATTTTCCGAAAAATCTCAGCTCCAACCGACCTAGGAAGGTTCCAAAATATCAAGGCCAGTTCAGGGGACACGTGTCAGCTCGCGAGGCCCAGAAGCAACAATGTCGCAACTATAGTTGCGACATTTATGCTTATATAAGAAACTTCAGCTCAGCAGCAATCCAGAC
>NMUG010009035.1:0-11414 GCA_002855965.1 Monotropa hypopitys
AAAGTCAAATTTAAGCTAGAACGAGGGGTGCTACTCACCCCATGGCCATACCGCGGAGGCTACCCCTCCATTACACTACAAATAACCATGGAAATGCAAAGGCGTTACTCAAAGCATAACATAGAAATGGACAAAAAGAAATTATTATAACATAACACATGAAATAAAATACATTGATAGAGAGAGGAAGAGTATACCAGCAACAAACGTGAAGGAGAAACACACCAAGCTTTATAAATGCATTGTTCCATAATATAGTTCATCAAATCAAATAAACTGCAGAATGAATAATTCAAAAAGTATTTTCGGACAAGCTTTTGAAATATATATATATATATATATCATATTTTTAATTTTTAACACATACAAATATAATTTTACTTATTCAATAATTACTCATATCCATACACATGAAAATGAGTTGAGGGCAAAGAGTCTTTTACAATTTTACAATTTATTGTTTTTATTAAACACTGTACTTTTGCAAATTTTATTCTGCACACACTATTTAAACACATTTAATAGATTTTCATTAAAATCTGAAAATTCAAATTTCATTTTACGTTGTGGAATCAAAGTTTTTAAATAGTTTTTTATATTATACCTGATGAACCAATTCCTGGAACAGCTCACACCGCACGTCCAGCACAAACTCTTCTCCCAAGTGATCTTGATCTCCTACAAAGGGGGAACGATCTGAAGACACAAGGAGGGGGTGGTGTCCTCAAACCGCCTCCGACGATCAAGTCAATGACAGTAGGTAGAGAGAACAATCTGAGAATTGAGAGAACGAAAGAGATAGAATAATGAGCGTGTGTGTACCTGTGATTTATGTAGACTTACCCTTATATACTCCAGTGGTTCGATTATGGAAAGTCTAACCCCCGCGCCCGAGTCTTACGGGAGCGTACTGGTGGTTTTCTTAAATATCTCCGCCATGTATGGCAACGTCCCCCATTGATGCGCTGTGTCCCGCGATCTTAGGAAATCGTGTAGCGAACAGGGATACACTTACCCCATGAGGGGATATTTCGAACTATTTTCCATAATGCGTAAGTGGTAGACCGTTGTAAAATTCTCACGGCCGGGCTACTCGGTTATCCTCGACTCGGGGGATGCTGAGCTCCTACTTATGAACAATGACAGAGCTCCCATCTAGGCTGACTTGAGCACATGTCGTAGAGCCGAGCTTGTACTTTATTATCCGCGTGAGGTACTCCCCTGTTTCTGAGCTCCTGCTCTGCTCGGAGGTCGGGAACACTTGATCGCTTTTCTGATGGTTGATATACCTCGTAATGCGCGCGCATTAAATGATAATGGCCACGTGTCTTTCATCCGGAGCCTTGCGTAACCTCCCAGAAGGAGCTTTCGATCTTAGCCATCCATCCATTTCAAATTCCACCAGAGGGTTTTCAAGCGACGGTTCTTTCCCTATCCCTTTATACCATCTCCAGTGTGTTGCTTCCCTCTCTCTGCTGTTGCCTCAACTTCTTGCAATTTCCATCTCCACCTCTCGTTTTAGGTACGCTAGCTTTCCTCGTTTGCTTTACACACAGACGAATCGCGGATTTAGACATGGCGAGTACGAGTGCTAGGGTCCCCCGTGAGTCTGTGTCTGGGGATGTCGACACAGACCTAGATGTCGCCCCTCTTCTAGGACGTGAAGGTGTTAGGACTTTGACCCATATGAATGAGCCTATAGAGGCTCGCCCCACCAGAAATCGTCGGCCAGAAGACGAATTCGCGGCCTGGAATTACGAATCTTCCCTATCGGCTTCTGACTTGGGGGTGATTAGGGACAGATACGGCATTCCGGATAACGTACAACTCTGTCTCCCCCGTGTGGGTGAACATGTCTGCTCCAGCGCTCCCGACGAGGCGTGTATTTATTTGGGGGCCTTGGAGGCTGGATTACGGATTTTCATTCTCCACGTGGCCAGGGAGATTTTGGCTCATTTTTGGCTTGCTCCGGGACAATTGACCCCCAACGTCTGGAGAACACTCATTGGCTGCGCCGTTCTATGGAGCGCCTCTTCGGGAGGCAGGTCTCCGTTGTCCTCGAGGGTTTTTCTCCACCTTTTTAACTTAAAGGAGAGCCCGATGACCCGCGGATGGTGGTATTTTTCGAAGAGGGACAAGGGAGAGGACCTGATCAAAGAACTCCCGTCATCCAATAAGTCGTGGAAAGACAAGTTTTTCTTTGTGGGCGGATCAGATTGTGAGTTTTTCCCTTGGAATGAGAAGAAGAGCAACCCCATCTGCGGACATTGGGGGTTCTCCTCCACCAAAAGTGAGCCATCATCTTTATTGAACTTGCATTTTCACAGGGTGCATTTTAATGTGCTCGGTTCTGACCTCTTTATTTTAACATGTCAGGTCGGGAACGTGTCAACGTATCTGCGAGAAGGAGAGAGGAAGTGACCAAAGCACAAGGTCATCCTATTCATAAATACTCTCTTCTTGTTTCTTCGGAGTCTTTGGCTAACCATCTTTTGGGCCCAGAGGTCGGCGACAAAGCACTTGCTTTAGAAAGAGGTAATAATCGTTCAGGAAACATGTTCTGCGCTCTTCTTTTGTTTTGACCATTTCGATTTTTCCTTCGTAGATATTTCGAGGCAACAAGAGCCAGTCGCTTTGAAGACCTCTCGTCGTTCTCTGAAGAGGAAGAGAGGAGATGATGAGGAGGGAGCTGACGTCGCAGCCTTGCTTGGTAGGGCAGCTCCCCAAAAGGGGATTGTCATTAAGAAGGGTGCCTCCCCTTCCAAGAAAGCCTCTGCGGCTTTGAGCAAGGCTCAAGGGAAGAAACCAGTGGATGCATTACTCCCTCCACTTGTTGCTATCATCCCGCCAACTCGTCCTGAGGTTGAGGGTAATGAGTCCTTGCATCAGCATGATGACGGACTTTCCGGTCTCATCGATCCAGATGTGACAATGAAGAAAATGAGGCATTTTTCGCAGCCGGCAGACATAAAGGTCATGTCGCTTACAGATCCCACTAACCTATACAAAACTAGTCTATTCGACCTTGGAAAGGTATGGGGCCTCTATATTGTGTTTCTCATTATTTGCATTTCCTTGTCATTTTCTGTCCTTTTGATATGTTTCGCTTTTCGTGCGTAGACCATAATCAGGGTGGAATTTTTGGGAAGACAGGTGACGATTCTTTCCAATGAGAAGGCTGAGCTGGAGACAGCCAACCGGGGTCTGATTGCCGACAACGTCTCTTTGTCTAAGGACCTCAGCATGCTTCGGCACGCCCAGGAAGTGTCTGACGCACTCATTAAAGATCTGACTGTTGCCCGGGACACTGCTGTATCCAACTTGTCTGTGGCTAATCAGATGTTGGAGAAGGCTGATGATGAGCTGAAGCTCAGCAGAGAGACTTCTGAGCAATTAGAGGCCGCGGCCAAAGATTGGGAGAATAAGTTCCTATCCCTTGAAGCCCGGCAACCTGAGGTCCCTTCGTCGAGCCGTGATCAAATTATCGAAGAGTAACTGGCGTCTGACGCATTTTTGGAGAGAAGAAATGAGATAGCAACAGAGATGGCCACGTCGCTGGTCAAGTCAGACAACTTTTGACAGAGGATTCATCATTATTTCAATGAAGGTGTCGAGACGATGAAGGAAGCCGTTTCCCTCCACTATCCTGATGTGGACCTGTCGTATTTCGAGCCAATGGTGGACGACATGGGGGTAGACGTCCGTGTTCCAGGTGCTCATGGAGATGATCCGGATAGGCATGGTCCAACTCCCGATGAGGTTGCTGATGGTGAGGAGGAGGGAGATAGGGAGAATGTCCAGGTCGGCGATGCACATGTTGTGGGGTCTTCCAATGTAGGGGGAACCCTGCTCATTTTGATGAGACGGTGGACATCCCTATGATCCCTAACAGTGCAGGTGCCCGAGAAGATTAGGAATACACTGGAATTCACCCTGATACTTTAGTCATTGACTAAGGCCCCTTTTATGATAATTTCCGATTGTGTACTAAGACTTCTTGTGTCGAAACTTGGTTGTTTTTATTCAGTCTTTGGGATTTTTGTTTTTGACTGCTTTTGGTTTTTTTCGTGTTTGGAAAGACCTCTTCTTGCTGCAATGTAGTATGATATTGATCTCCTCCCCCAAGTGATGTGCTCAAATGTTTTGAGCCTATCCACTTGTCACTTATTGCTTGTTTTATATTGCTGTTTTTCATGACCGATTGTGGGATCTCTGTTGAGCGTGATTTCATGATTCGGCATTTTATTACTGGCTTTAGCCAGATGCTCAGCCGGGTCGTAGCTTGCCAACCGAGCTGTGCCTTAGCACATTTTCACGCCTTAGCCTTCGACTGCTGGCCGTAGCCGGGTGCTCAGCTGGGCCGTAGCTTATCTGCTGAGCCGTGCCTTAGCACAACTTTACGCCTTAGCGTTTTTGGCTGGCGTTAGCCAGTTGCTCAGCTGGGCCGTAGCTTACCAGCTGAGCTGTGCCTTGGCACCACTTTACGCCTTAGCGTTCTTTGCTGGCCTTAGCCGGTTGCTCAGCTGGGCCATAGCTTACCAGCTGAGCTGTGCCATAGCACAACTTTACGCCTTAGTGTTTTTGGCTGGTCTTAGCCAGTTGCTCAGCTGGGCCGTAGCTTACCAGCTGAGTTGTGCCTTAGCACAACTTTGCGCCTGAGCGTTCTTTGTTGGCCTTATCCAGTTGCTCAGCTGGGTCGTAGCTTACTAGCTGAGCTGTGCCTTAGCACAACTTTGCGCCTTAGTGTTGTATTCAGTCGATGAGCTAACAGGTTAGTTTCAGAGTAGATAACACTTTCATTAGAGACATTGAAGAAAATACATAGCAGAAGTGCTTTGAAAGGACGAGAACAGAAGAAAAATACCCAAAATTATCAAAATGTAACAACGTGTCTTGCCTTTATTTATAATAATGTTTGAGATGTTCGACATTCCATGGATTCTTCAATTCCTTTCCCCTGAGAGTCGTCAGTCTGTAAGCTCCAGCTTTAGAGTTTCTCAACAACTTGTATGGGCCTTCCCAAGTGGGCTGTAGCTACTTGACTTTCCTCCCCGTGGGATCAGCTTTTGTGAGTACTAGGTCCCCGGGCTGGAAGGATCTCGGTCGGACTTTATTGTCGTGATACCTGGCCATTCGTTGCTGGTAGATGGTGTTCCTGGCAGTGGCTATGTCCCTTTTCTCCTCCAGCAAATCAAGCTCCGTTCTCATATCCTCCCTGTTTTCAGTGTCGTCCAGCGATGCTGTCCTGTAATTGAGAAGCTCCACTTCGATGGGGACTACAGCCTCCGTCCCGAAAGATAGTGCATAAGGGGACTCCCCCGTTGACGTTCTTGCCGTGGTACGGAATGCCCACAGCACAGAGTGTAGCTCATCTGGCCATTCTCCCTTTGCGCTTTTCAGTCTTCTTTTCAATCCTTTCTTAATTTTCCGGTTGGTCACCTCAGCTTGCCCGTTCGCCCTGGGATAGGCCTTTGACATGTAATGCACGTGAATTGCCTTGGCATTGCAAAACTCTCTGAAGTCTGCATTGTCGAACTGCTTTCCGAGATTCACAACCAGTACTCGTGGCAAGCCGAATCTGCATATGATGTTCTGCCATAAAAAAGAAATGGTTACCCGAGCAGTCATCGTTGATAATGCCTTGGCCTCTACTCACTTTGTGAAGTAATCAATGGCCACCACAGCATATTGCACCTGATTTCTTTCTTTGGGTAATGGTCTGATGAAATCCATTCCCCACTGAGCGAAATGCCAAGGGCCTCTCATTGGGCTCATTTGGGTCGGCATACTATGTGAGATATTAGAGAATCTCTGACATGGGTCACACTTCTGTACCATCAGAGCACAATCCTTTTGCATGGTCGGCCAGTAGTACCCCAACCTCACTATTTTATATGCCAGAGTCCTCCACCCTTGGTGCGTTCCACAGATGCCTTCATGAACTTCTTGCATGACTCTGGAGGCCTCCGTGTTCGTTAGGCAGCGAAGATACGGAAGAGAAAAGCTTCTTCTATACAAGATGTTTCCTATAAGTACATACTTCACAGCTCGGATCCTCAGCTTCCTGGCCTCTCCTCTATCTCCTGGGACCTGACACGTCTTGATGTAGGTCGCAATCGGGACAGCCCATGAGTCTGAGTAATCAATCACTGAAATGGTTTTACCGTGCTCCTTGATGCTCGGCCCGTTCAGTTCTTGCACCAGAATTCCGCTCGGGATCGCCTTTCCCTCTAAGGTGGCAATTTTAGATAGATCGTCTGCTTCTTGGTTTTCAGACCTCGGAATTTGTGAGATGGTGAATTCGGTGAAGTCCTCCTTAAGCGATTTTACCACTTCCAGGTACTTCTCCATGTTTCCTTCTTTTGCTTTGAATTCTCCGATAACTTGCCCGACCACCAACTGGGAGTCACTTACCACTGCTATACGCTTCACTCCAATAATCCGTGCTATCTATAAACCGATCACCAGTGCTTCGTACTCAGCCTGATTGTTGGTAGCCTAAAAATTGAACTTTAGTGCATATCTGAGCTTCTGTCCTTCTGGTGTCGTAAGGACTAATCCTGCCCCGCTGGCATGCTTGGTGACAGAGCCATCAACACCGAGATGCCATGATTCGCCTTCTTCTTTCTGCAATACTGGGTCCTGAGCAGCGTACTTGACTAAGAAGTCAGCCACAACATGCCCCTTCATCGCCGTCCTGGGCCTATATTCAATATCAAACTCACCCAATTCTAGTACCCATTGAATGAGGCGTCCAAAAGTATCGGGATTAAACAGTGCTCGCCTTAATGGGGTATCCGTGAGTACAATGATGGGGTGGGATTGAAAATAGGGCCTGAGTTTTTTGGTCGAGGTGACTACGGCGAACGCCATTTTTTCAATCTTGGGGTATCTCGTCTCAGCTCCCTTTAGGGATTTGCTCGTATAATATACAGGATGTTGGATCCCATCTTGCTCTCGGATCAGCACTGAGCTCACTGCATAGGAGGAAACAGCTATATAAAGAAAGAGCTCTTCCCCATCCCTTGCTGGGCTGAGGAGGGGAGGGGTTCGGAGGTAATGCTTGAGCTCCATAAATGCTCGTTCACTTTCGTGTGTCCACTCAAATGATTTCTTTAAAATTTTGAAGAATGAATTGCACTTATTTGTAGCTCTTAAAACAAAGCGGTTGAGTGCTGCTATGCATCCCGTCAGCCTCTGAACTTCTTTGACCGTGGCGGGTGGCTTCATTTCTATTATCGCTTTGATCTTTTCGGGATTTGCCTCTATTCCTCTGTGTGACACCATGAATCCCAAGAACTCATCTGATGCGACCCCGAATGCACACTTCGCCGGATTCGACTTCATTCGGTACTTCCTCAGCACTTAAAACGCTTTATCCAGGTCCTGGATGTGATCACTCCGGCGCCTGCTCTTGACCAACATGTCATCGACATACACCTCCACAGATTCACCTATCAGATGCTCAAACATTCTGTTGACAAGTCTCTGGTAGGTTGCCCCTGCATTCTTCAACCCAAAAGGCATCACCTTGTAACAGTAGAGCCCTCTATCAGTAATGAAGGAGGTCTTTTCTTCGTCGTGCTCTTCCATCTTGATCTGATTGTAGCCCGAGAAGGTGTCCATGAAGCTCAGGAGTTCATGGCCCGATGTGGAGTCGACTAGCTGGTCGATTCTGGGCAGAGGGAAGCTGTCTTTTGGGCAGGCCTTGTTCAAGTCTTTGTAATCTTCGCACATCCTCCACTGGCCAGACGACTTCTTTACCATCACCACATTAGAGATCCATTTAGGATATTGGGCTTCTCTGATAGATCCTGCCCGCAACAGCTTGGCGACCTCCTGCGCGGCTGCTAAGTTTCTCTCGGGTGCAAACACCCTCTTCTTCTGCCTAACCGGGCGGCATTCAGGATCAACATTCAATCGGTGTGTGATTATTCTTGTATCGATGCCAGGGATATCCTCATCTCCCCAGGCAAAGATATCTCTATTCTTCCTCAAATATTCGACCAATCCGCTCTGCTCCTCCGCGGAAAGTCCAGAGCCGAACTGTATTGTCTGATCAAGATACTTTGGCCATACTGCCAAAGGGGTTAGTTGTTTCACGGGTTTGCCTCGCATTAGTGTTTCTTCATCCCTTACATCAAGCTCATCAAGGGTCATAGTTTCATAGCGACGCTTAACTGAGAAGTTATAGCATTCCCGAGCCGTTTTCTGGTCTCCCTTCAACTCCCCTATTCCTCCAGGGGTTGGGAATTTCATCTTTAAGTGAAAGGTTGAGATAATGGCCTTCACCTTGTTCAGGAGCACCCTTCCGATGATAGCGTTGTAGGCGGAGGGGGCATCTACCACCAAAAAATCGATCAGGTGCGTGACCTATCGCCCCTCCTCTCCCAAAGTAACGGGAAGGGCAATTTGGCCCTTCGGGTACACAATACCCCCTACAAATCCCACCAATGGCGAATTCATCGGTCGTAGACAATCTCTTCCCAGCTGGAGCTGGTCATACGCGTGCAGAAAAAGAATGTCGGCTGAGCTTCCACTGTCAATCAAAACTCTTCTTGTCTTGAAATTCGCCACTGTTACAGAAACAACCAAGGGGTCATCGTGGGGATAGATCATCCCCTTATCGTCTTCCTCCGAAAAAAAAATATCGGTGGATCTTCTTGTCTCGAACACTTAGGTTGCTTCCCGACAGTGCAGATTTCCATTGGATCTTCTGCTCGCAGCCTCCTAAGATGTGTCTTTTGTGCCGAGCTGGACTCTCCTCCTCCGGAAGAGCCTCCATGCACCACCCTGATTTCTCCAATAGGTTCGTTGTTTTCGGAAACCCTGTCCTATTCCTCTCGCCTCTGAGCACCATGCTGAGCCCTTGGCTCGGTCCTCTGAACAAATCTTTGCAACCTCCCTCTCTGAATCAGTTCCTCGATCTGTCCCTTGAGGTCGACGCAGTCGTTGGTGTAATGCCCATGATCCCGATGGAAGCGGCAGTACTTATCCCTGGACCTCTGATCTGGATTAGACTTCAGCCGAGCAGGCCACCTCGGGTCAGGATCATCTCTGAGGTCATTCATGACCTGCTTAGCGGATGCTATCAAGGGAGTGTATGTTCTATGTCTCTCTGGTGGACCGCCGATTCTTCGATGGGGGTTTCTCCGGGGTGACGCCCGACCAGGAGAGCTTCTCCGGTCAACTCTCTTTCCCTTCTGCTCGTATAAGGACCCTTTGGGAAGGTCTTTTCTTCTCTTCTCCGACAGGTTCTGTTGCGCTGAGCTCTGCCCTTGAGTCGCGCCATCTCTGCTTTTTCGGGCATTCAAGGCATCTTCAGTGTTGATATGCTTCTGAGCCCTCATTAACAGCTCGACCATATCTTGCGGAGGGGTCTGAGTCAAGTTAAATAGCAAAGTACCCGACCACAGACCTGCAATATAGGCCGCCATCGCCATCTTGTCATCAGGGCTCTCAATTTGCATCGCCTCTTGAGTAAATCGAGAGGTATACTCACACACATACTCTCCTTTCTTCTGCCGCACAGTAAGCAAATGGGTGTCGGGTTTCTGGTAACGCTGCCCGCCAATGAAATAACTCACAAACCTCTGACTCAACTCCTTGAAGTCGTCTATACTCCCCAGTTTAAGCTTGTTAAACCACATACGTGCGCTTCCTTTGAGGGTGACTGGAAAAGCTCTGCACATGACTTCATTTGGGACCGCTTGGAGCGTCATGAGATTCTTGTACGTCTCCAAGTGGTCCAGCGGATCTGTTGTGCCGTTGAAGGACTCCAAAACGGGCATCTTGAACTTGGCAGGCAGGGGAGTGTTGAGAACACTCACGGAAAATGGGGAATCTGTATTTTGCACCAGCTCCTCCACAGTCACTGGGGTCTTCGCCTAGATCCGCCTTTGTATTCCGTCAGTCTGTGCTTTGATAGATGCCAACAAGTCTTCATCTGGTCTTTCTAGCGGTTGCTTAGCCCCTCGCCTTGTCGATCCGCTGGTCTGGGGATCCATGACGTTTTGGGATTGATTTTCGTTCTCCACTCCTCATTGTCACCAGATCTCTCCTGGTTCTCCTCCTGCTCCTGTGGTTCCTGGGTGTGGCGGTTGATTTTGTTGGCTCTCAATTGCTGGTTTTCCTGGCGTGTCTCCTCCAAGCTTTTCGTAAGTACTTCGATCTGGCGTTGCATGGCCTGAAACATCTCGGGGATTATCTCTGACGGATTTTGATGGGCAGTGGATCGCGTGAGAGCCATTAGGAATTTTCACCAATACAAATTTGGATAAGTCGGTTCCCACAGATGGCGCCAACTGATGAACCAATTCCTGGAACAGCTCGCACCGCACGTCCAGCAGAAACTCTTCTCCCAAGTGATCTCGATCTCCTGCAAAGGGGGAACGATCTGAAGACACAAGGAGGGAGGTGGTGTCCTCACACCGCCTCCGACGATCAAGTCAATGACAGTAGGTAGAGAGAACAATCGGGGAATTGAGAGAACGAAAGAGATAGAATAATGAGTGCGTGTGTACCTGTAATTTCTGTAGACTTACCCTTATATACTCCAGTGGTTCGATTATGGAAAGTCTAGCCCCCGCGCCCGAGTCTTACGGGAGCGTACTGGTGGTTTCCTTAAATATCTCCGCCATGTATGGCAACGTTCCCCATTGATGCGTTGTGTCCCGCGATCTTAGGAAATCGTGTAGCGAACAGGGATACACTTACCCCATGAGGGGATATTTCGGACTATTTCCCATAATGCGTAAGCGATAGACCGTTGTAAAATCCTCACGGCCGGGCTACTCGGTTATCCTCGACTCGGGGGATGCTGAGCTCATACTTACGAACAATGACCGAGCTCCCATCTAGGCTGACCTGAGCACATGTCGTAGAGCTGAGATTGTATTTTATTATCCGCGTCAATACCAAAAGAACCTTTTTTAATAAACAAAATCATTATAATTATTTTAGCCCAAAATGCAAAAACTTGAGAAGACCTAATTTAAAGAGTTGTGCTACACATACACTAACTCCTCATACACTAAACATATACCGGCTACAGGCGGGGTCCACATGGATTCCGAATTGAAAATTTGATTCGACAGTTAAGTTTTAAATATTATTTTAAATGATCTTGTAAAAAATCAGATTAATCGGATAAAAAATGTAATTTCTGTAATTTTTAGATATTTAAGAGTAATAAACTGTTAGTTAAAACATTAAAAATTACAGAAATTATATTTTTTATCCGATTGAATTAATTTTTTACAGCATCACTTAAAATAATATATAAAATTTAACTATCGAATCAAATTTTTAGTTCGGGGCCCATATGGACCCCACATGTAGTCGGTGTATGTTTAGTGTATGTGGATTTAGTGAATGTGTATTGTTTTTGTAATTTAAAATCCAATCAAGGAATG
>NMUG010009036.1:0-11417 GCA_002855965.1 Monotropa hypopitys
GGGAGGCGGCTGCGGGTGGTGGCACACGCGGCGGGAGGCTGGCGGCAGCATTGGCGCAAGAGGAGGAAGGGGTGGCACGGCAGGGTTGTGTGTGGAGAAGAGAGAGAGAGAGAGAGGAGTAAGGGGTGGCGGCTGGTGGTGGCGCGGAAGAGAGGGAAGAGAGGAGCAACGATGGTGGAGCTTCGGCGGCTGCGGGAGGAGGAAGAGAGGGAGCAGTGGAGGTTGAGTGGCACGCAGTGGCGCGGTGGTACAGTGGAGGTCGCGATGGAGCTGTGCTGGAGGCGCAGTGGCATGGTGACTATTTTGGTGGTTTTGCAGTAGTGTTGTGGTGGCTTTCGGTTGCGGTGTAGCACGGCGGCGA
Source organism: Monotropa hypopitys (assembly GCA_002855965.1). Classification (NCBI taxonomy): domain Eukaryota; kingdom Viridiplantae; phylum Streptophyta; class Magnoliopsida; order Ericales; family Ericaceae; genus Monotropa; species Monotropa hypopitys. The sequence goes on from NMUG010009036.1 coordinate 362, forward strand.
TGACAGATTCAGATGACCATTGGTGGTTCGCGTCGACGATCCTTGAATCGACTCCACGAGGTATACATAATACTTTTGGTTTATGTGTGCGAACTTGTGTATCTGTGAGCGTGTATTTAGTTATATCTGGCTGTGTGTGTAGGGTTGATTGTGGCGGCGGATGTTTGACCGTGTTGCTCTGTGTGCTGCGATGTTGGTTTGCCGGTGGGTAAAATCTCTAACTACTATTAAGTATGTGTATGTGTGTGTACATAGGTTATATATATTGTGATGGAATTGAGCGGTGATCTTGTGCCCGCTAGGTTATATATATTGTGATGGAATTGAGCGGTGATCTTGTGCCCGCTAGTTGTTTGATATAATGTCCCTAGAGGCTTAGGCGCACTACGTATTCGACGAAATCCGTGCGAGGAGATGATTTGTATTTTTGGTGGTTTGTAGGTTGATTGGTGGCCATTGGAGTTTGGGGCCACCAAGTGTTTGATAAGTTGCCCTTGTGAGATTTGGGTCGTGTCTTGGAGGATTTAACACCGTTGGATTATTATAGGACTCGTGTGGTCGCGTGGTAGGTCGCGTTTAGTCCGTATAATTATCATAAAATCCTTAGGGTTTGGGTGAGCGCAAATACTTAGTAAAATGTCCTCGACAAGTGTTGTGGCAAAATGGGATTTGGGTGTCTAAGTCCCCTCCCTTCATGTTTTGGTAAACTTGGGCCTCCCATAGCCCCGTTGTGATGGAATGATTGGTTTAAGACAATTGGTCGAGGTTGACTTGTCGTGATGGTTGTCTCCCTTGGATATGCCAAGGTTGAGTTGGTGACTGAAGAAAATTATGTACGTGATTCAATACTCCCAAATAAATATCAAATATGAGGATGTGTCCCACGAGGGCTACTCGCATCAAATCTTGACTCTATCACTTAAAGAGAAACGTAATCTAGTAAGTTGACGCGATGACGTGGTCTAGATGGGACAATGCAGTTTGATGGCCTTAGCAAGGCATGATAATGATGGTAAAAGAAAATGTTAGGATAAATCAAGAACAGACTTATGAGATGATTCTTAGATTCATTCCTAATGTGATGGAAACACTTAACAACGTGGAATCATAGGGTACCGTGGGCCCTCCCAATGATTTGGGGAATGCTGGAATATTTATACGGGGATGGACTTGATTAGGGATTCCCAGGATGGCCGCTCCATCCACGACATTGTGTATAATGGGGGTGACATTAACCCTCCCAACGGTCTTTGGAAATGATGGTGGGATAACCCAGAATGGACTTGACTAGGGATTCCATGGTTTATCCATATGGTGGGATAACGTGGAATGGACTTGATTAGGGATTCCATGGTTACATGCCTTGAATGAGAAAATTAGGATAACCCGGAATGGACTTGACTAGGGATTCTGTGGTTTATCCATGTGGTGGGATAACCTAGAATGGACTTGACTAGGGATTCCATGGTTATGTCCCTTGAATGAAAAAGTTAGGATAATCCAGAATGTACTTGACTAGGGATTCTATGGTTTATCCATATTCATGAAATCAATAGATGGAAAGACAGAAAGGAAAGAAAGAAATATCTCAAATATCCAATATGGTATATGAATCAAATACTTAACGATAACGATACTTAGCGTGACTCGCGATGTGAATTATGGTTGGACATCTTGACACGGTGTTGGTTTGAGATCCTTAGTAGATCCTTAGAGTTATTGTACCTTAGTAGTAAGGTTGGTTGAGTTGAGACTAGAGGTTGCTGTGGTTGGACCTGGGATGACATACCCTTATACTCACTTGACATTGCGGCTTTGGTTAGATACACTTTGTTGGTGATACGCCTATGTCACAGTTGCCTTGAGTTAGGTTTACACTACTTGCACTTTAGTTTCTTTACTATTTTCATACTTTGTTTGTGGACACATAGGCACGCACTGTATGTGCATGCTTGCTAGTAGTTAAGGGTTTTCTCACTGAGATGTTGTTTGCTCAGACCTTCTTTCTTTTCCTTTTTCTAGTCTGTGTTGCAGGGCTAGATGGACTTGGTGGCTTGGAGCTAGAGTCAGCTACTGGGTTTTCTTGGACTCGGCTACCTCAGCTTCAGTAGCTTCTTTGTATAGGGTAGTGTAGATACAGTGTTTTAGTTGTACTTCAGTTTTAGTACTTTCAGTTGGGTTTCCTTTACTCTATACTTGTAGCTCTTTCTGTTCACAGTAGCAGTTGTAGTAGGCTTGTACTTGTACTTCTCTTCCGCTCTCTACTTTATTGTACTTCTACTTTGTACTGTTCTGTGATATGATGAGAAATTCAACTGACTGTATCTGGATGGCAAGTAGTTGTATCCCTTATTTATTCTTTAAACTGTATTTCAAAAAATGGTTTGAAAATTTGGGGTGTGACAACTTGGTATCAGAGCTTTCGGTTCGAATACCTTGGAACTGTGGGGAGACACTTGGTCTCCATGGGTTCTCTTGGTCATTACATTGTCCTTTGATCGTGTCTGTGTACTTGTGATGCACTCTTTCACCTTGGTTCTGCTTCTTGATGGTATTTTGGTTGTTCTCTCTCCTTCCACGGATGTCGAGTTTCCCCATCCCTGGGAAGTCGAGTGTTGATCTTTGTGGCAAGTTCAGTTGCCTTATAGTTGGCACATGGCTTTCTCTCTAAACTGGTGCTTCTCGGTTGCGAATCTTATGCCTCCTTTGTTGACATTCTTGGCAATGATCCCTAGCATTGTTCGTCCTTGGACTCTACTTGATAGTTGTTGTTCCATGGTAACTCTTTCTCTAGTCACCTCACCTATCATGTGTTCTTGTTTTGCATGTTTCGTCGACCGTAAGCTAGTAGATCTTGGAATTTGGAAGCAGCGTGTTTGGTTGGTCGTGGAGCCATTAGGTGACATATTTTTGTTGATGGTCTTGGTACCGGGTGGGAGCATTCATACTTGGTCTCCTCTCGTGTCTCGTTGGTGGTTCATTGCAAGGCTTGCCTGATCTGTCGCTAGTGTTAAATTCGCATTGTGTTCCGATTTTTAAACCACACATGGAATGTATTGCTTCATTTCACTTCGGTTAGGTGATTTGCGTTGACCATATTTCATCCTTGTTCAAAAGGACTATATGTTCGTACGATTGTCTCTCTTTGACATTATATCCTTGATCAGAATGTGAGTATTTCCATTTCCATTGCAAAAATATTAGTTAAATAAGAGATTTCCGTTCTCATTTGCTACATTTGTGCGTTGTACGTTACGTGATTGTTGAAGAGAAGTTCGTGGACCAAAGAAATGCGTGTTGATTGACCGTGTGAAAGTTGGGTGCGAATGCATATTGTGGTCTAGACTTGGTGTGAGTTTAGTGCCATGCCATGTTATTTGGGCTTGGCACTTGCATATTTTGGTGTGTGTGGGTGCCTGAGTACTTTATTGGTTATGTGATATATATTTGACGTGGTGAATTGGTTTGAGAAGAGCTACCGACCGGGGCATCTCAAAGGAAATCACCAAGGTCATACGGTTACCACACTAGGACGTGTGTGTTTGGTATGGTGTATTCTTTGGCTCGAGAGTTTAGAGCATATTCATGCATTGCATTTATTTTGGTTAATCGTGGGTGTTAGTGCGATGGCGTATCCTCACTAGTTGTAATATACCAAGCATTCGTGCAAATGGCATATCGGCATATCGGCGTGTCCTTGCCGTGTCGGCGTATCCTTGGCGTATCCGTGTGTCGGCGTATCCTTGGCGTGTCCTTGGCATGTCGGCGTGTTCTTGGCATGTCCTTGGCGTGTCGGCGTGTCCTTGGCGTGTCCTTGCCATGTCGGCGTGTCCTTGGCGTGTCTCTGGCATATCCTTCGCGTATCGGCGTACCATAGTGAAATTAATGGATTTCTTTTTTGAAGACATCGAAGCAAGAATTAATTACATGCAAGTTTGTAGAATCGAGAAGAGAGAATTCGACATATGTACCATTATTTCAAAAACAAAAGAGGGAAATGAATTTTTTTTGTAAGAGCCGTAGCGGGAAGGCGGTAAATCCATGGCTTTCGAGGAGGTTGTTTCTTGTAAAATCCTTCATCTTTTATTTGTGTTGTAGAATCGATTTGCGTCGGAATTTCCATATCGTATCCGGAAGTACTCTCTTGTACCGTGGCATGTTTGTGGGTTCATGGATCGAGAAACGTATTCTTGCATTGTTACTATCGCGAGTAGATCATTGAATGTCAAGGCGAGATCGTACCTTTGTGAAAACATGTGTCCGTTAGGTACCCGAACAACCGTATTGAATCCAACATCCTACTTGAAACATATTATCGCACTTTGTAAGGTCTAACACTTGAGAAGATCATTGTGACGGTGAGTTTTGGTTCCGGTTCACCGTTGAGGATTGAAGTTTCTTTTGTTTTGTGGGACGGATGGTTTGATTCTCATTCCACCTTCTATTTACTGAATTTCGAGGACGAAATTTCTTTAAGGGGTATGAGATGTAACGACCTAATTTTCCATAGTCCGTTAAATTAAATTTGTCGATTTAAAATCACATCCTGGAGTCTCTCTTTTATTTAAATAATAATAATAATAATATTAATAATAATAATAATATTAATAATAAAAATAAAAGAGAAAACAAAAACAAAAAAAATCCTAAGTCCCCTACCCATTTTCCCCTCCTGTCCCGTAAACCTTCTCCCCCCCCCAAATAAAACCCTACCCCGTAACCCCCCAGCCCCTAAAACCCTTCCCATCCCCAAAACCTTCCCCCCATTTTCTCCATGGCATCCGCACACACACACACACATAGAGAGAGAGGCAGAGGCGTGGAGGGGAGACGGCTATGGGTGGTGGTGCGCGCGACGGGAGGCTGGCGGCGGCGCTGGCGCGAGAGGAGGAAGGGGTGGCGCGGCAGGGCTGCATGTGGAGAAGAGAAAGAAGAGGAAGGTGTGGCGGCTAGTGGTGGCGTGAGAGAGAGGGAAGAGAGGAGAAGCAGTGGCAGAGCTTCGGTGGTTGTGGGAGGAGGAAGATAGGGAGCAGCGAAGGTTGAGCGGCGCGCGGTGGTGCGGTGGTATAGTGGAGGTCGCGATGGGACTGTGTTGGAGGCGCAATGGTGTGGTGGCTGTTTTGGTGGTTTTGCGGTGGTGTTGTGGTGGCTTCCAGTTGCAGTGTGGCGCGGCGGCGATGACAGATTCAGACGACCTTTGGTGGTTCGCGTCGACGATCCTTGAATCGACTCCACGAGGTATACACAATACTTTTGGTTTATGTGTACGAACTTGTGTATCTGTGAGCGTGTATTTAGTTATATCTGGCTATGTGTGTATGGTTGATTGTGGCGGCAGATGTTTGACCGTGTTGCTCTGTGTGCTGCGATGGTGGTTTGCCGGTGGGTAAAATCTCTAACTACTATTAAGTATGTGTATGTGTGTGTACATAGGTTATATATATTGTGATGGAATTGAGCGGTGATCTTGTGCCCGCTAGGTTATATATATTGTAACACTCCCAAATTTTGACATATTTTTTTTTGAGAAGTGTTAAATGGGATAGAGTATACAAACAAAAGGGGTAAAACAACCAACACATTCCACTACTCATTACTATGATTATTACAATGATTGCCCAACACTGAAATAAAACAAAGATCAAACGATGCTAGTAGGGTTTTACATCATAACCCTTTACAAGATGCATCAACTAAAATGAAAGGGGCTAAAATAGGATTTAATAAGTTAATCCTGTACATAACGGCCAACAATAAAGAAAAGAGAGTACAACAATGAAAAGAAAGGTGACTTATTACTGCAATCCGGTCCAGCCTTAAGTCCTGCAACGGATCTCGCAGCCACTCCCAATAAGGGAGAATAGTTCCTACAAAAGTAGAGGGTCAGGCACAACCGCCTGGTAGAGGTAATCCATCTCCAAACGTCTATACTATTGGGGTGCAAGTGAGTGACAGTGCAAGGAATGCAAATGATACAATGCAATGGATCTCATTAAAGTAAAACATTTCCTTTTCTTTCAAATTCCACATTTGACTCGTCGTAAAGAAAAGTAGTAAAACACCGTGTCTGACCGAGACTCAAAAGAGAAGTACTACACGTCCAATATCTACCAAACCATTACCTAGACAAGGCCAAAGGGAATCGTGTCAAGTGTAGACTCACACTAAGTAAAAGACTCGTTTTCCGTATTTAAACGTATTCCAATTCCCATTATATTCCAAGTTCACGTGTATTCCATTTCCATGCCTTCTAGTAGGAGCAAAGCCAATATCAATCAACAATCATGGAGTATCGGCTAGTTCCGCATAGGAGCCCGTCAACTCCATGTCGTATCATTCCTGTTTTTCCCCAGCTCACCGGGAGGGTCCAGTCAAATCCCCAATTGCGCAATGTCGTGTGCCACTCTAGATAATGACACAAGGTAAGCAACCCGAATCATAGCCACTCATCAAAATCCAGTCCTCGTATAAAGTAAACATTTTCCTCGTAAAGAGTCACATGTCACATTTTATCATTTCGTTCAATCATTCCGTGTGACTTAGGGCAACACCTCCTAGTCAACGTACCAACTCAAAATGTGACTTACCTTTTCATTGTTTCCAAAACATTTCCGTTTATTCACAAAACATCCATTTCCAACACATTTCCGTTTATTTCACCAAAACATGTCAATCGTTCACAAACCATTCCATTTAGTTCGATTCCTTTCAAAAACGTGTCACAACTATGCTTTAACCCACAAACCTCCCGAGGAGTGTCCAAAACAAGTATTTTTTCCCCAATTAAGTTTAATCAACCGACAACGACACACTTTTATCAAATTGGGGCTTTTCGAGATTTGACAAGGAATCAAACAATTTATCCACTAGGGAGCGCATAGAGACCCTAGACCACGCATGTACGATACCAATTGACGCGAACAACGATCGACAATACAAATTTCCCTAATCTCGCAAAATCGCCTAATCGATTGATTTTCGCAAAACATGTAAGGGAGAAGTAAGAATACCAACAATACAAACGAGAGGGATGGAAGAACTCTATCTCGTTAGAGCTCCGGTGATGCTCGCCGGAAAACTCCATGATCGCCGGAGTGAACCAAACCCACCACCGCGAAGCCCTCGCAATAATACACCCAATGAGCAACAATACACTTACACTAGAGAGAGATTCAAAATCTAGGGTTTTAGGAGAGGAAGAACAACTCACCGAGCTAAGTACACCACCACGGAGAGGAGAATGAGGCCGACGACGTTAATAGTCCGCAAAACTTCTGAAAACCACCATTGATGCTCCAAAAAGAAGAGAGAAGGGAGAGGAAGAGAAGAAGGAGGTAGAGAAAGAGTGTGATCTGGAAAAATTAAGGCAAGAATGCCCAAAATCATTCCCAACAACATATATATACCTCCCCCACTTGAAAAGACCGAACTGCCCTTAATGAGTCTGCCAGACAGCAGTTGCATCGATGCACCAAAAACCTGCATCGATGCAACCCTCTCCAGAATCCCAAAATAAGCCTGCTGCATCGATGCAGCCTAACCCTGCATCGATGCAACCCCTCCTGCATTGATGTACCAAACTCTGCATCGACGCACCTGAGCTAAAAACTGGGCAGTGAGTTCTGAAGTGTAGTCTTGCATCGATGCAACTTCCTTCAAACTAGAAAATTTGATGCTTTGATGGTTGTAGGCCATCCCAACAAGCCCGAACTTGATTCCAACGAATCCCAAAAGTTCCAACGAGACTTCTAAGCAATACGTGTGCATTTGATATAATGAAATGAGTGTTTTAGGTACCCTAAAACTTAATTCAAGGCAGATTTCTAACGAGAAGCTCCTCGGAACGAATGTCAATCGAACTAAAATTTGCGGAGTGTTACATATATTGTGATGGAATTGAGAGGTGATCTTGTGCCCGCTAGTTGTTTGATATAATGTCCCTAGAGGCTTAGGCGCACTACGTATTCGACGAAATCCCTGTGAGGGGGATGATTTGTATTTTTGGTGGTTTGTAGGTTGATTGGTGGCCATTGGAGTTAGGGGCCACCAAGTGTTTGATAAGTTGCCCTTGTGAGATTTGGGTCGTGTCTTGGAGGATTTAACACCGTTGGATTATTATAGGACTCATGTGGTCGCGTGGTAGGTCGTGTTTAGTCCATATAATTATCGTAAAATCCTTAGGGTTTGGGTGAGCGCAAATACTTAGTAAAATGTCCTCGAAAAGTGTTGTGGCAAAATGGGATTTGGGTGTCTAAGTCCCCTCCCTTCATGTTTTGGTAAACTTGGGCCTCCCATAGCCCCGTTGTGATGGAATGATTGGTTTGAGACAATTGGTCGAGGTTGACTTGTCGTGATGGTTGTCTCCCTTGGATATGCCAAGGTTGAGTTGGTGACTGAAGAAAATTATGTACGTGATTCAATACTCCCAAATGAATATCAAATATGAGGATGTGTCCCACGAGGGCTACTCGCATCAAATCTTGAATCTATCACTTAAAGAGAAATGTGATCTAATAAGTTGACGCGATGACATGGTCTAGATGGGACAATGTGGTTTGATGTCCTTAACTAGGCATGATAATGACGGTAAAAGAAAATGTTAGGATAAATCAAGAACGGACTTATGAGGGGATTCTTAGATCCATTCCTAATGTGATGGAAACACTTAACAACGTGGAACCATAGGGTACCATGGGCCCTCCTAATGATTTAGGGAATGTTGGAATATTTATACGGGAATGGATTTGACTAGGGATTCCCGGGATGGCCGCTCCATCCACGACATTGTGCACAATGGGGGTGACGTTAACCCTCCCAATGTTCTTTCGGAATGATGGTGGGATAACCCGGAATGGACTTGACTAGGGATTCTGTGGTTTATCCATGTGGTGGGATAACCTGGAATGGACTTGACTAGGGATTCCATGGTTACGTCCCTTGAATGAGAAAATTAGGATAACCCGGAATGGACTTGACTAGGGATTCTGTGGTTTATCCATGTGGTGGGATAACCTGGAATGGACTTGACTAGGGATTCCATGGTTACGTCCCTTGAATGAGAAAGTTAGGATAATTCGGAATGTACTTGACTAGGGATTCCGTGGTTTATCCATATTTATGAAATCAATAGATGGAAAGACAGAAAGGAAAGAAAGAAATATCTCAAATATCCAATATGATATATGAATCAAACACTTAACGATAACGATACTTGGCGTGACTCGCGACGTGAATTATGGTTGGACATCTTGACACGGTATTGGTTTGGGATCCTTAGTAGATCCTTAGAGTTGTTGTACCTTAGTAGTAAGGTTGGTGGAGTTGAGACTAGAGGTTGCTGTGGTTGGACCTGGGATGTCGTACCCTTATAATCACTTGATGTTGCGGCTTTGGTTAGATACACTTTGTTGGCGATACGCCTATGTCACGGTTGCCTTGAGTTAGGTTTACACTACTTGTACTTTAATTTCTTTACTGTTCTCGTACTTTGTTTGTGGACACGTAGGCACGTACCGCATGTGCATACTTGGTAGTAGTTAGAGCTTTTCTCACTGAGTTGTTGTTTGCTCAGACCCTCTTTCTTTTCCTTTTTCTAGTCTATGTTGCAGGGCTAGACAGACTTGGTGGCTTGGAGCTGGAGTCAGCTGCTGGGTTTTCTTGGACTCGGCTACCTCAGCTTTAGTAGCTTCCTTGTATAGGGTAGTGTAGATACAGTGTTTCAGTTGTACTTCAGTTTTAGTACTTTCAGTTGGGTTTCCTTTACTCTATACTTGTAGCTCTTTCTGTTCACAGTAGCAGTTGTAGTAGGTTTGTACTCGTACTTCTCTTCCGCTCTCTACTTTGTTGTACTTCTACTTTGTACTGTTCTGTGATGTGATGAGAAACTCAACTGACTGTATCTAGATAGAAAGTAGTTGTATCCCCTATTTATTCTTTAAACTGTATTTCAATAAATGATTTGAAAATCCGGGGCGTGACATCTTTCCACATCCTCATCGCCATGTCCACAAGATCTGAATAATCCCTCTCTCTAAAAGATAACAATCTTGAAGCAACTCCTGGTGCCAAACCCAACCTGAAATGCCTACACTTCAAATTCTCTATACTCACCATGTACGGTGCATACCGGGACAATGCAGTAAATTTTGCCTCATATTCACCCACCGACATACTCCCTTGCTTTAAATTTGTTAAAGCTGCCTCATGCCCAAAATGAAAACTGTCGGGATAAAACTTATTGTTAAATCCTTGGATAAACCTATCCCAAATGATAACCATGGGTGCATCCGGCTCCGCTCCAAGTGTCGGTGCCACCTCTTGACTTTTGAAGGCATTCCACCAATTTCTAGCCTCGCCTCTAAAAAGAAAAGTCGCCAATACCACCCTTTGATCTCCCTCAACTCCCATAGTGTCTAACACCAGCTCCACCTCCTTCAACCACTCCTCAGCCACTTTAGGGTTATTAGACCCCTCGAACACCGTACTACACAACCGTTTGAATCTCTCTAAAAGACCTATACTCGTACCTCTCTCCATATTTTGATTGGCATGCAACTGGATTAACATTTGTTGTCCCTCTGCCAATTGAGTGATGGCGTCCATCATTCGGGCCTCCTCTCCAACTACGGGTGGAACACCTCTACCATTATTTGGGTTCCCACCGTTCATGTAGCGACCCGTATTTTATAAAGTATTTTCGGAGATTAAATCTTATCGTAAATTAGATTCGATGTTTTGAATTATTTTACCTTAAAATCTTAGTGTGATTTTAAGGTGGTTGACCCTGGATTACTGTAGAGAATTTGATTACGAATCCAACGACACTTGAATCGCCTCAATCGGAGGCTTGACGGGAAAGTTACACGCGTTTTAAGTTTCCTCTGTTTTGGACTTCAGCTGTCCATAGAAAATCCCGAAAGTATGGTTATCGATAACATATCCCTGACGTTATCGATAACCAGATTGTAAATAGAAAATCCCGAAAGCATGGTTATCGATAACAGATTCCTTGTTTTATCGATAACCCGCTTGCTCATTGAAAAGCCCGAAAGAGTGG
>NMUG010009037.1:0-11416 GCA_002855965.1 Monotropa hypopitys
TTAGAAAAAACGCCTTGAAATTCTTTTACAATAGGTATATCTTCAATATTTCCCTCACCCTTCTCATAATCAATCACATAAGCTAAGAACCCTTCACAACCCGTATTTAACAAGGACATAGCCTTCAAGGATGAAATGACACGCTTAGGCAATTTTATGTTATCTCCACAGATTTTTCTGTCTGGCCGCTCGGCAAGCTTACCATACCAGTGACCATCGGCACGGTCACAACCGAGGTGGAGTTTGTGGTAGTCGACGTCCCGTCGCCCTACAACGCAATCTTGGGCCGAACCTGGGTCTATAGCATCAAGGGAGTCGCCTCCACTTACCACCAGGTCATAAAATTCATCGGCTCCAGAGGAGTGGAGGAGCTTAGGGGAGACCAAGCCTCGGCCAAGCAGTGCTATATCGCTGCCGTCAAGGGCAAGGTCACCCACGAGTAAGTTCACTGGGTGGAGGTTCCTGATCAGCCAGTGCTGGAGGACGCCGGTTCAAGTGCCTCGGCTAAATCCATTGAGGACCTTGACACCGTCCCTCTCAGCGCCGACGATCCGGAACGTTTCTTTCTTATCGGCTCGGAAATGTCAGAGGCAGACAAGGCAGACACGATCAGCTGCCTCAAAAGAAACATAGAGATTTTTGCCTGGACACCTTATGAAATGCCGGGCGTAGACCCAGAGTTCATCATCCATCACCTCAACGTCCGGACGGAGTGCCGGCCCGTCGTTCAGAAAGCCAGGCGATCGGCAGCCGCTCATACCGACGCAGTGATTGAAGAGGTGGACCGTCTGACTGAAGCGCTGGCGATCCGAGAGGTGCACTATCCCACCTGGTTAGCCAACACGGTGGTGGTCAAGAAGAAGACCGGCAAGTGGAGGGTTTGTGTTGACTACACTAACCTCAATGAAGCTTGCCTCAAGGATGGCTTTCCTGTGCCGAGGATTGATCAGCTGGTCGATACAATGGCCGGGCACCCCAGGATGAGCTTCATGGATGCTTACCGAGGGTACCACCAGATAGCCATGTACGGCCCAGATCAGGAGAAGACATCGTTTATCACTCCAAGGGGACTGTTCTGCAACCGAGTGATGCCCTTCGGCCTGAAAAATGCCAAAGCAACATACCAGAGGATGGTCACGAAGATGTTCAGCTCCCAGCTCGGCGACACAATGGAAGCCTACATAGATGATATGGTAGTCAAGAACAAAGCCGAATCAAGCCACCTGGACGATCTTCAGAGGGTATTCGACATATTGAAGAAGCACAAGCTTCGGCTCAAAGCTTCAAAGTGCGCCTTTGGAGTCAGCTCGGGGAAGTTTCTGGGATACCTTGTCACGCGCCGAGGCATTGAAGCCGACTCTTCTCAGGTTTCGGCTATCCAGAGAGTTGAAGAGACGAGGACATTGAAAGAAGTACAGAAGCTTGCGAGTATGGCGGCAGCTCTCAATCGGTTTATCAGTAGGTCCTCAGACAAGTGCCAGTCGTTCTAAGAGGTATTGAAGAAGAATAGCCATAGACATTTTCTGTGGACTGGTCAGTGCAGGGAGGCCCTCAGCAATCTTAAAGAATACCTCTCTTCGGTTCCCCTGCTTGCCAAACCAATATAGGGGGAAGAGTTGTACCTATACCTGGCCATCACTTCACATGCCGTCAGCTCAGTACTGGTTCGGCAAGAGGGGCTTGAGCAGCAGCTGGTCTACTTTTCAAGTAAATCATTCATCAACGCAGAGACCAGGTATCTTCCTCTTGAAAAACTTGCATATGCTCTGGTTATTGCTTCCAGGAAATTGGCACCATACTTCCAGGCACATACCATAGTGGTCCTAACCGAGTTCCCTCTTCGGGCGTTGCTTAAACGCGCCGACCTATCCGACCGACTCACCAAGTGGGCCGTGGAGCTGGCCAACTTCGACATCAAGTTCCAGGCAAAAACAGCTATCAAAGGCCAAATCCTGGCCGACTTCCTAGCAGAATTTTCTTCTCGTCTTGAGGATCCTCATCTTGAAGAAGCTGTGACCGAACAAGTCCTGCCAGAGTCGGTGCAAAATCAGGACTCGTGGAGGATGTTTGTGGACGGCGCATCAAATTGCCGAGGAAACGGGGCCGGAATTATCCTTATCTCGCCTGAGGGAGTCACCCATGAGCACTCTCTTCGACTCAACTTCAGTGCCTCCAATAATGAGGCAGAGTACGAAGCACTCCTGGCCGGGCTAAAAGCGGCCCAGGAGCTGGAAATTCAGAGCATGAACATCTACAGCAACTCCCAGCTCGTGGTCAGCCAAGTCAACGGCGACTACGAGTGCCAAGATGAGCGGATGGGAAGATACATGCAGAAAGTCATAGAAAGAATGGGGCTGTTCAAGCAAGTCCAAATCCAGCAAGTCGGTAGGGAACAAAATGCCCATGCCGACGCTCTGGCCAGAATAGCCTCAGCAGCAGAAGTCAAAGAGCGGAGGACGGTCAGCGTCCAGAGCCTGGGTGAGCCAAACATTGAAGTGCCGAAGCAGCAAGCCGTCTTCTTCATCAGCCAGGGTCCCAGTTGGATAGACCCAATTATTGCATTCCTCAAGGACGACTCACTTCCAGAAGACAAGAGGGAGGCCCATCGAATCGTCCACAAGTCGGCTCGGTTCTGGCTTGGCCCTCATGACAAGTTGTACAAGCGGTCATTCTCCGGACCGTACCTACTCTGTGTGCACCCGACATTGGTGGAAGGAGTTCTGCAGAAGCTCCATGCCGGCAGCTGCGGAGCTCATACAGGGGGAAGATCAATAGCGCACCGGGCTATCTCACAAGGGTATTGGTGGCCGAAGATGATGGAAGACGGAGAACAGATTGTGAAGAAGTGTGACCCCTGCCATAGGTTCTCCCCGATAATCAGACAACCTGCTAAAGAGCTCACACCATTGACCAGTCCATGGCCCTTCGCTCAGTGGGGCTTGGACATCGTCGGCAAGCTTCCTACGGCACCAGGAGGTTTCAAATTTCTAATCACTGTAACAGATTACTTCTCCAAGTGGATTGAGGCCGAGTCCCTGGTCACCATAGAAGACAAGGATGTCAAAAGATTTGCATAGAAAAACATTGTCTCCCGCTTCGGCATCCCCTACGCCTTCATCTCTGACAACGGCACTCAATTTGTGGGGGATCTCTTCACCAGTTTATGTGCCGAGCATAGGATCAGGTTCTACAACTCAACTCCTCACTACCCACAAGGCAACGGTCAAGCCGAAGCATCCAACAAGACCATCGGCAGTGGAATCAAAAGGAGACTCCAAGCAGCAAAGGGAAGATGGGCCGAAGAACTCCCCAGCGTTCTTTGGGCCTACCGAACAACTCCACAGTGCTCCACAGGACAGACTCCGTTTTCTCTAACCTTCGGTATGGAAGCAATCATTCCATTGGATGCCGGGCTTCCAACCATCAGAACCGATGGATTTGACGAGGCCACCAATAGCACAGTAATTCAAAAAGACCTGGACCTGACCGATGAGAGAAGAGACTCGGCTAGGATCAGACTAGACGCCTACCAGCAAGGGGTAGCCAGAAATTTCACCTAGACGGTCCGGCCCAGAGCATTCAAAATTGACGATCTCGTCCTTAGGAAGGTTGTGGGAAACAAGAAGAAGAGTTTCGACAGAAATCTCGGTCCTAATTAGGAAGGACCGTACAGAGTAACCGGACACGCAGGGACCAGGGCTTACCGACTTGAAGATCTGGACGGCACTCCAATCCCAAGACCGTGGAACGCGACGAACCTGCGATTGTACTATCACTGAATGTAAACTTGGCTTAGGGCCCCAATCAATGAAAGAGATTTGAAGTTCTCGTGAAAATTTTTTCTGCGTCGGCACTAAATTACCATAGCTCTCAGTTGCCGTTTATCTACAAAACGTGCATGCAGCTCCTCGGTGGCATTGCCGAGGAAGCTTACAGCTCTTCGGTGCTATATCGCCGAAGCAGCTCTCAGTTGTCGTTCATCTACAAAGCGTGCATGCAGCTCCTCGTTGGCATTGCCGAGGAAGCTTACAGCTCTTCGGTGCTATATCGCCGAAGCAGCTCTCAGTTGCCGTTCATCTACAAAGCGTTAATGCAGCTCCTCGTTGGCATTGCCGAGGAAGCTTACAGCTCTTCGATGATATATCGCCGAAGCAGCTCACAGTTGCCATTTTATCTACAAAGCGTGCATGCAGCTCCTCGGTGGCATTGCCGAGGAAGCTTACAGCTCTTCGTGCTACACCACCGCAGCATTGCACAAGTTATCATTTATCTAAAAAATGTCCAAGTATCGCTAAGGCAAGCGCCAGAGGCACCTTCATCTTGCAAGCAGCCAAGTATTTGGCTGAACCGAGGAAAACGCATTGGTTAACCAAAACCCTTTCCTCGTCTGGGGGAAGTCGGTAGAGCTACACAGAAAAACACGCAGACATGAAAGAAGAGTTCATTAAAGCAAAAAGCAAAAGGATCCAGCCACAGATCAGCTCGGTCCTGAACAGAGCAAAAACAAAATGAAAAAGCAGATTAAGAAGCCGGCTCAGCAGGGCGAGCAGCATCAGCGCCGGTCACAGTGGCCTCGGTCCTGAGAGCAGTGAGAGCCGACCTGGAAGGAAGGAGCCAGAGCCCAGCCTTTGAATCCTTCAAGAGAGGGATGTCCCCCACGCTAGTTGCATCATCGTCGGCCCCCAGAGATACCTTGGCAGAGACCCAGCCTCTCTTGAAGCATCTCTCCTTAATGCGGACCATCTGCTCCCGGTACTGGTTCGCCGCATCCTCGAACCCTCGGCTATATTCTGCCTCGGCCTCTTCAGAGGCCTTCTCAACGGCCTTCTTCATGTCGGCCTCAAGCTCAGCCTTCAGCCGGAGGTTCTCAGCCTCAAGATCCGCGATCCGCAAAGTATTGGCGGTCAGCTCAGCGACATTTATCTCCACGGTCGTCTGCATCGTCGTGGCCTTATTCTGAAGTTCGACCATGGAGGTCCTCGCCTCGGCCGCCTCTCTCTTCCCCTCCTCGACAGCCTTGTCGGCATCCTGTCGAGCAATTTGGAGCTCGAGGATGCGCTGGTCCACACCAGCGCCGACAGCCATCATTTGAAGAATGAATATTATTAAAGACTGTACCGAAGCAAAAGTTCAAGTGAAAAGGGAAAAAGATTTACCTTGGCGCCGTGATACATCATCGTCCGGAAGAAAGTCCGGGGGCCCTTGGGGAGGGACTCCAACTCCTTCGGTAGGGCAAAGGCTTGAAACAGCGCCATCGCCACGTTCGGACGATCATCCATCCTGTCACCCACCTCGGCGGTGACTCCCTCAAATGAGAGCTTCGGCTCCCATGGCACCACCTCCCTCTTGGAGGTCCCCGTCGTCTCAGTGGTTGCGGGGTCAGGAACGACGGTCTTCTCCGCAGCAGCCGAGGAATGCTCCGACTGCTGCACTTCAGAAACCCGTGCCATTTTGGATGCGGTCCTGGTCTGGGTCAGCATTTCCATAACCCGGCCGGTACGGCCAACTGTGGGCAGCTTCTCCAGAACAGAACAAGGGGCTCAGTTATCCCCTCGGTTCCATCATCTTGGAAATCCGCCTCTAGATCAACCACTGTCTTCGGCCCCATGTCGACTTCTTCAACGGACGGAGCAGCTTAATGCTCGGGCGAGTGCTCGGAAGACTACTCGGCAGGTGGCTCGACACTCGGCTCGGCAGAGCGCCGAGTAGATGGCTCGGTTGGAGAAGGTCGCGACCGAAGAGTATGAGTATAAGAAGTGTGGTACTCCAACAAGGTCGGGGCCCAGCGTCTGGCTTCCGACAAATCAGAAAATGTCTTCACTTTATCCGTGTCGGCCACGTTTTTGCAGTGGCTGAGAACCCCGGCGTCTGCACAAAGAGAAATAGATGGTTAGAAAAATCCGAGAGAAGTTATGCAATTACAGCCGAAGTGACAAAACTTACTCGGCACCGCCTACAGGAAAGGTACGGTGAAAACGTGCGTCGTCCCAAAGCAGAATGGAATGAAGAAACGGCCGGAGACGATCAGGACGTCGTCGGCATATTTATCTGAGTCCGGCAGCCCGGCAATCAGACCGGATTGGTTAGGCCTCCGGCCCAAGTAGTACTTGCTAGACTTATGATTGTATCCAACGAAGTAGAAGCCGAAGATATCGTTGAATGTGAGCCGTTCTGCCAGAGGAAGGGTCTCGTTCAGCCTGGACACCCCCAGGAGAATCCTGAAGGTGTTCACCGTCACCTGGAATGGTGTAATGCCCAAGGAGCCGAAGAACTGGGTCAGAATCGGTTGGAAGGGGAACCGAACTCCCCCCTCAGCGATCGCAATGATGGGAACAAGGACGTGATGTGGTCCCTGATCTTTATAGCCGACGGGGCCAGCAAGATATTCACGTCGACCGGAACCTCATACTCCTCCCTGAAGTGTCGGCGGTCTTCAGGAGTGTCCACGAGCCGCCTAAACTTGTCGGACCGCTTCTTCGGCGCCATCAGTTGGATCTGAAAAGAACACAAGCAGGAAGGCACCGTTAGTCGGTCCGGAATCAACCTACGCAGCTAAGCACAGGATGATAGGCTCGGCTCGGCCAAAATTGGTCAGTGTTCATCTTCCTCGCCACAGGGCCCAGAAACTTTCTGGAAGCTTCCAGGCCACGAAAATGGCAGGGGAGACGCACCCCAACCTGAGAATAGTCGCAAAATCGACTAGAAAGCAAAGGCGGGCTCGACCACGCTAGCCAAGAAGCCCAGAAGTCATCCAGGAGCTTCCAGGCCCTCAACAATGGCGGTGGAACCCGCGACAATCAACAGGTCGCAAGAGCGACCTGGACAGCGAGCAAGAACATGTAAAAATGGCGGAAGAGAAGCTAGGATGTTACCTGAGATGAAGAAGAAGGAAGGAGGTCCGGATAGCAAGTGCTGGGAGCAAGGAGGACGGTGGCCGGAGAAGCTGTGGAGGGTCTCCAGAAATCGCCTAGAGGGAGAAAGCAGCGGGAGCAGGAAGGGTTTGGAAAAAACCCTAAGTGCCCTATTTATAGGAAGACGTTTGGAGCCCAAACCCGATTTGCCGCCCGACCCGGTCCAAACAGTTGCCCCGCGCCCACAATGATTGCGCCGCCTGGGAACTTGTGCCGGCGCCGCACGCCTGACAACGCATCAGCGCGCTGTCCCATCAGCCGCAACTCCATCCAACCGCTGCGCGACACGTAGCGCCGCCCAACCGCCAGATCAAGCGCACGAAGACCGAAGACGCGACACCTGTTCGCGTGACATCACGTCAGACGCGCCCACTCTCTAGAGCTCGACACATCAGCGATTTCAAATTGACGGTTCATTAAATGCTGTCAGGACAAATTTCAAGTCAAATCAGTGGTCCGGCGCTCTTCTCTTCGGCACCTACACAACCTATCGGCACCGAGTCAACCCCGCTTTGGCCAAAATGCCTGGCCAAAGGGGTTGAGGGGCTATTGTTGGGGGCTGAACTCTCAGGAGGCCGGAGCCACGACCTCCTCCAGGAGGACCACAGCTCAGACCAGCCAGCATGCGGCCGAACAGTTCTTAGCCGGCGACAGGGCCTCTCTGGAGATCTCTCCGGCCCGGAGACTCATAGTCCAGAGGAGGATCCTAGCCGAGGAGCCTAGCAGCCAAGGTCACAGCAGGGCCGACGAGAAAGCTCTCCCGAGATCACTTCTGTCCAGAGGTCTCTCAGCCCAGGACGGCCCGGCCAGCAATAAGCAGCGCCGAAGCATGCCGCTTCGGCCAGACAGGACAAAATGCCTCGTTCACAGCAAATATTCCCTCGTGGACAGCATCCCGGATTTTGCGCACATAGCAGACACACGCCTGACACAAAATCAGCTTTCCGTGATTCCCACCGCACGTCAGACAGCCTTTTCCAACTTTTCCTCCACCCAAAGCTGTCAGGCGGCGCCGCCTGACATTGTCGGGAATCGCCCGGTCGGCCACACGACAACTCACTCACAGGGGACAGCTGCACTGCCCCATGCCACAAGTGGGCAGCTCACCCGCACCGAAGCGCGTGCCCAGCACTCTCCAATGTTCTATATAAGGAGCTTGGCATTCAATGCATGGTACACACTCTCTCACTCTAACCCAAGCTCTGCTCATTTACTTTCTCTCTCTACAATTCCTTTGCTGACTTTGCCATCGGAGGGTCCACCGGCGACGCCGCCGGTAGCCTAACGTTTGTTCCCTGTGCAGCTAGGTCCAGCCATTCAGCACCGCCGCTCACCGCCTGAATCCGCCATCAGAAAGGCTTACCCCCCCAACAGTTCACATACTCGTCTCTAAGTAGTCTTGCTGAATAAATATAGACCACTCTAGTACTTGATCGATATTGATATGAATCCACATGCCTTCTAATTGAATGATTGTAAGCTCAGAGGAAATAATATTCCGTAAGAAAAACATTTGAAGTGACAATGATAAGTTCCTCGATCTTCTTAGATCCCCATAAAATACTTCAAAGCAATCTTGACTAGGATTGGGAGGTTATTTGCAATGAAAACCGCAGCCCCCGAAAGCCCTAGGGTTTGTTCGAAGTGTTTCCACGAATTGTTGTTGCATTATATAACATAAAGTGTGCCGCAAAGTCGCCCGAGCAAAATCATCCTTGCTTCAGCGAGTTGATGTACCGACAGTTCTGTTCTAAATTGTTGCCAAGTACCAGTAATCAATTTCTAACGAAGCTCTACAAAATGATACACTATCGGTACTAATGTTCACTGTGTTTTCTGTAGTACTGGTAGTCGTTTTCTGTAGTACTGGTAGTCCGTGACTGAAATAATCTTATGAGAATGAAGTTTTCTACATATTGTGACATCCTTGAATGCTCTAAAGTACCGGTACATGCAACTACTAAAGTTAATTTTTTTACTTCGCTTGTCGCATGCTCAAGGGATATTTTTTTGCTCGACTCTAAAAACTTCCTGACTTTAAAAAGGCAACGATGCTTCATAATGATCTTCTTCCAAATCCTTATACTTCTAAAAATAACTCCTTACCAAATATAAGCTATTTATAATGACACTGGTCACCCTAAAATTAATTTTCTTTTTTGACTCCACAATAAATAAATTTTCTTTTCAATATTTTTTGCACTCTCAATGGTAACTTTCACACACTCGAGTACCGTAGCAAGGATCGGCTTGAATATAAATGATAATTTTGTTATCATGATTATTTGATTTTTATTTTAACATGACATCTCATCTCATCCGTACACTCGAGTTGCACCCTTATTCTCAAGTCATTTAAGCACCACAAAATACATGACTCTAGTGGAATCATAGTAAGTAATTTTTGGTCAATTATCTATATAAATAATAACAATAGTAATACGTATGGGTATAAGAAAAATTTTGATGACAAGTGTTCAAATCTAAACATACTTATTTTTATTTTAATGTGCGTAATCCCAAAAAATGAGTTTTCGTGCTTAAATTCATGAATAATAAAATTCCATTAAAGTATATTCACATATATTATTTCAAAATGATACATATCTATATTACAAATCAGGATAGTATGTGAACCAAATATAACTCATATATACATATAAAGATATAGGCAGTCGTTAAATCAAAACTAACGACTGAGATCGAATTAAAGATATATATACCTATAAAGATATACATAACAATTTATCCTAAATTAGAGATTTAGTTATCTTAAATTAGGGAACAACAGTTAGTACCTAATGTTTACAGATTTGATTAACATAACTAATACATATTATCCATATTCTTAGGGTATACATATTATCTCTGTCTTGAAATCTTCAATATTATCTAATATGTATTTTGAAAATACATATTATCTTTTTATAATATATACTTAGAAAATTTCGTAAATAGACACGGATCAAGAACCGAGAACACATAGGCATAAATCAAGTACTGAGAGCACATTGACATAGATCAAGTGCCATCGGCACGGGCTATCGTTAGTACAGAGCATATCCTGTCCAAATATCATCCGTAAGGACAAAATACGGACGGACCTTTTTTTGCCACTTCCCGGTCAAATATTTTTTATCCGAACCATTCAATGTGTTTAGAAGATGTTTTTAGGGTCTCTGCAAAAAATGATAAACAAATATGACCTGGAAGGCCTTCATCCGATTAAGTTTTTCACAGACTGTTCATTACAGTTTTGTGAAAAAACTGTCAGATGAAGCCCTTCCCGAGCAAAATTTTTAGCGATTTCCTCACGGGTACTCTTAAAAACATGTTTTAAAGACATTGAACGGTTCGGATCATGAAAATTCGATTTAAAAATGGTACGCCCGTATTTTGTCCTTACCGTTAGGTCCTGATAGGATATTTTCTGATCGTTAGTATATTATATATACATATATATCTATATTATAAGGAAATAAGGTCTATGGGCTCCACATATACATAAACATATAACTAAAGATATAGAGAGTCATTGAATTTGATCCAAGGGCTGAGATTTGTTACAGTCTTATACATTTCCTACTCAACCAAAATGTGGTCCCCCCTCTCCCCCTCTCTTATATATAAACAATTGTTTAAATAAATGCGGATTAAAAAAATTTTAAATAAATTTTAAACTTTATAAAAATAATTTAAATAATTGTTTAAAACAAAAATTGGTTTAAATTTTTTAAAAATAAAATTTAAAAACTATTTTTTGTAAATAAACTTTTAGAACTGTCTTTTTTATCGCACTCATAGTTATTTTGTCATCCCGTGCCGATGACACGGGTCATCCGCTATTATATATATAAAGAGTGAAAAACCTAAGCACTTCAAAATAAACTTAATAAATTTTAATTCCAACAATTTAAATTATTAAAGAAAATCCTTTTGAATTTTTATTTTCCAATTTTTTTAATTTTTCAACTATAAATTTAAAAAAATAATAAAAATAACAAAACATTAAAATATGACCAATACAGAATACAAAATTCAAAATCAAAATCTGACGATGTTTCTATAACTAAATCACTTTTCCTAACCAATTTTTTACGAATTTTAACCTTACGATTTTTATAGTTTTGCTATGGGTACCCAAAATATGCTCATAGCATATGTGGCATGGAAGGGTCATTTATGTGGCATGCTAATAAACTTATGC
This sequence comes from Monotropa hypopitys, assembly GCA_002855965.1. Taxonomy (NCBI): domain Eukaryota; kingdom Viridiplantae; phylum Streptophyta; class Magnoliopsida; order Ericales; family Ericaceae; genus Monotropa; species Monotropa hypopitys. Next base: position 11,119 of record NMUG010009037.1, read on the forward strand.
TCTCGATGAAAATATGCTCTCGATGAAAATTTAAATGATTCTAGGAGTAATTAAATTTATGCAATTATGCTAATAAACTTATATGTGTGTTCTAAAATCTCCCCGTGTGGGTTCTAATATGATCATATGTGTGTGGTAAAAAACTTATTTTAATAAACTTGTTTTAAATTTTTTTCGTTTTAATAAACTTGTTTTTGGTAAAAAAAAATTGTTTTAATAAAGATTGAAAAGAGAAAAACTGGTTACTTTATTAAAACAATTTTTATATAAAACAAGTTTTTTTTATAAAAATCAATTT
>NMUG010009038.1:0-11414 GCA_002855965.1 Monotropa hypopitys
AAAAACCATACAACCTATGACAAGATTGACTCACCCGGTTTAACAAGAAAACAAAGCGGTTTAGGTTATTTGGGGAGAGGAGGAAGACACTCGGGGGAGGGGGGATTTGGGGAGGGGCATACATAATACGTTTTAGGTTTAGGTTATTTACATTTTATATACTAAGCGAAATATATAATAATTTATAATTTGAGGGGATAAATATAATATAATTTTACGGGCCGGGGTCGGGCCGGATGTATATGTCCCCGTCCCCGGCCCGGCCCCGTATTTTAAAAAAAGAATTCTCCCCATCCCCGTCCCCGTCCCCGAAAAACTCCCTGAAATTTGTCCCCGACCGGGCCGGGGAACGGGGCGGGTACAAGCGGGCGGTTTTTTTTGCCATCCTCGGTCCCATATTTCCGGTTGGTGCATGCTCTGATACCATATGTAACGACCCGTCCCGTCCTGCACAATATTGTCCGCTTTGGCCGCCAAGTCCCAGTGCACTTCCCATGGGGTCATCCATCCTTGGACTACTCCACGATGAGCACGCTTAAATGGGAAATTCTAATGGGCTTTGACGCCCACACGACTTTAAAAGGCCTTGTGCAAGATAGATTCATAATCTAGTATTTATAGCACACACAACTTACATCCAGCAAGCAATGTGAGACTTGTTCACTGACTCGTGTCTCCCCTCTGGGACTCCAGTTGACACCTTAGACTGGGGTGTCACACGCTGCCTTCGCAGCCCCCAGCAGAAGCCCTTCTGGCCTCGCACCTTCCAGACCTCTTCTATGCAGCCCTTCACTGCTGATGTTTTTTCTCTATTTCTAACAGCTTTTAGGTGCTGTTTGGTGACTATTTTTTGCATCTTCTCATCCATTAAATGAGTTAGAGCAGTCCTCATCTTCTGTTTATTAGTTCTAGCTACCGATTATTCTCCGATGCCCCATCGTTGCATCCTTTTGATGCGCTAGCACTGTCCGTGCCATCACTGGTTTATTTTTTGGGTTCCCGATTTTTCTCTGATAGCCCTTTCCCCTTGCCGTTTCTTCGTGGAAGTTGTGGTATTTTATTTTGCTCCGATTATCCCATGCAAGCCTCTCTTGGTTCTCCATTGTTTTTGTGACTTGGGTTCAATTACTCACCATGCCTTCCGAGGTTTCTCTTCTTGCTGATCAGATGACCCTTGCCGCTTCTCTGGGCTCCGGTCCCTGTCCCTCTGGGAGAATACCTCTCTGTTCTCACTGTGGTGGTCTTGGTTATGTCAAAGAATGATGCTTCAAACTTCATCCCGGACTCTGTGAGAAGTATGTTAGGAACAAAAAAAACTTTAATGTTTTGCTGGTATTGTTGACGCACCAATTTCCACAGTCACTCCAATTATCAGCCGCCTTCAAGCTCAGATACAGCTGCTACAGGCTCAGCTTTCATCATTCTGACGTTCATTCTTCATCTGAACCTACTACTACTCTCACTACAAGTATACCTAACCGCTTTGCATGTTAGGACCGATCGTCCCATTTGGGTTCTGGATTCTGTAGCCAATGATCACATGACTGGTGAGCAGTGTTGTGAAAAGCACGCGTCTAGGCGCGCGTCTAGGCGCTAGGCACGGCGATTTAAAGGTGCAGCGCCTGGAACGCATCAGGCGGCGCGATCTCCGGTGGGCGACTGGAGCGGCGCGCCTAGGCGGCCAGTCGGCTAGGCGCTCAGGCGCACGCCTGAGAGATAAAGCATTTTTTCTTCTCCAAAACTCTCTGAGAACTTTGGTTTTCTCTCGTCTCTATCTCTGTTTTTCTCAAAAACTCATAACCCTAAATATGAGTGAGCTTAAAAATAAATAGGACCGGCTCTTTAGCCGAAATTACACGAGGAGGTCCTTAAAATATCGTTTTCGCTGTAGTCTGGGTTGCTCCTAAAGATAATAAGATTTCTAGTAGAATAGAAAGACTAAAGAGTAAAAGGAAAGCACTTGGAAAAGTGACAAACTCCAAAGTACACAAGTGAAATAGAGTGAATCAAGGCAAGAAGCCCAATGAACAATTCCAAAGGAAAAGTTCAAGGTGATTCACTACAAGGAACAAGTTGATTTTAAAGGCACAAGTACCCAAGGAGATATTCGATGGAATTCTCCAAAACAACCAAAAAGACAATCTCAAGGGAAAACTAGGTCAAAGCAAATGTCATGCTTAAACAAAGCCCTAAGAAGAGATTGTACAAAATATACTCACCAAGTCAAAAGACTAAGGGCAAAGCACAAGGCTTAATACAACCTTAAGTGAAATGTATCACACAACCTCTCTAAATCACAAGGGCAAGGGCAAAGCATCAAGCTTGATGAAAACCCTATAAGAGATTAGACTATGTAAGTAAATTCTCTAAAACCAATGTGGTTGTAAGTCTCTAAAACCAATGTGGTTTAAGGGACAAAGCATAAAGCTTGATGAAAATCCCAAGGAGAGAAAATACACACGAACTCACAATCTCAAGGAAATAAGGGTAGATCAATGACTTGTACAAAGAGAACCCTAAAAGAGATAGATGAGAATATAAATCTAGATATACTAGGGCACAACAAGAACTCAATAGATATAAATATGATAGGAACCACAAGACTCCCTAGATCAAGGATTAAGATCCTAGATACAACCTCTTGCAAAAATACAAAACAAGATTCCTAGATGATTAGATCTTGGAATACACAAGTAATAAGCTTTTATTTTCAAAACCTTAGAAAGATAAAAACATATATGATGTATATGGATTATCTAGATAAAACGAAGTATGAAAGATAGATTAAGCAAGAGTGAAAGAATAAAGACCTTCAATGATTGTTGATCAATAGAGGTACAAGGGGAAAAAGAAAGATCTTCAATAGGCTTTAATACACCCCAAGAGAGATAGGCTTCAATACACCCCAAGAGAGAAAGAGCTTTGATCTTGTATGTTATGAGTTCTTAAACCTCTAAAATAAATTAAAACAAGTATATATATGTGGAGGCTCTAATAAAACATTTAGGGCATCTTAATAGAGATAAGAATGACTAAAAAGTCCTTAATAACGCTCCTAAACAGCTTTAAAAATGATTAGGGCCAGCTGTTATTAAGCAGTACAAGACCGATTATCGATAGCCCGATCTTCAGGGTTATCGATAACTCGCAAGGCACAGATTTTGAACTGGCTGGTTATCGATAACAGAACAAGCCGGTTATCGATAACACCCTCCGTGGGAAAATGGCTGGGCCAAGGAAAATTGCCGGTTATCGATAACACGGCATAAGCTGTTATCGATAACACGCTCTGCGGAAAAAATGCTGGGAAGGTTAACCGAGGCTAGTTATCGATAACAGGGGTGTATAGGGTTATCGATAACACATCCAGAGGACATGAAGAGGAGAAAATGAAGAATTTGACAGGAATTTTGATACCGACACCGACGTAACCAACCTAAAGACTAACGACCAAAGATCTAAGGAAGGATTGACATGGGAAAAAGGATCCAAAAATACCGGGAAACGGAATCGAGCAAAAACCAATGGAAATACAAAGGAACAAGGAAGATGACCAAAGAAGAATACGATACCGAATAACGAACCGGCCAACCCATGAACCTTTAGAACGAAAAACTTCCTTCAAATTGTTGCCGATGAGCTGCATCAAATCTTCATGGCTCGGGAAGTGAAGCATCTACCTATACTACCCCAAACCAAAATAAAATAAGCAAGATACAGCAAACCGTTCCGGAAAATAGCCAACCCGGAAAATGTTCAACTCTTTAGATGTCTCTTTTTTGGAAAATGTTCCTTTCTTTGCAGGTACTCTTCCTCAGGCTCATCCCATCGGTGAGGAGGTCTCCGTGGATACAACTTTGCTTTCTCATCATGTTCCTATCATTGATTCCACTCTGGGGACCTCCTCTCCTCCTCCTGCTACTTCTGTACCTCATCCTACTGCTCCAGTATCTTTTTCTCCCGTCGTCACTGGTGCTCCATCCTAGACATATAGTCGGCGCCCTCGTAGTCAAGACCCTCTGACACTATTCTCTCCGGATCCAAGTAATGCTTCTCACCCTTTAGTATATGTCTCTTCTCCCCTTGTTATCCCACTCGTGATCGTCATGCCCCTGATCGTTATGGTTGTTTGTCCAGTTTCAGTACCTATTCCTCGGTCTGTGTCTGAGACTCTCCAGGACCCCCATTGGGTGACCGCCATACAATCAGAGATGGATTCCCTACAACGGAATCGTACTTGGGATCTCGTCCCTTTACCTTCTGGGGATAAAACTGTCAACTAAAAGTGGGTTTTCACTGTCAAGTTTTTGTACAAGGCCTGCTTGGTGGCCAATGGATTCACTGGATTCACTTAGATTTCGGAGAAGGACTTCGGTGTTACATTTGCTCCTGTGGCCAAGTTGACTACGATTCATTTTCTGGTCTCCATTGCTGCTGCTCGTTCTCAGCCTCTTTACCAGCTTGATGTCGGGAATGCATTCTTGAATGAGGATCTCCAGGAGATCTTTATGGACCCACCTCCTAGTTTCCAGGCTGGGGGGAGTATTCTGGGAAGGTTTGCCATCTTCAGAAGTCGCTCTATGGTTTGATGCAGTCTCCTAGGGCATGGTTCAACAGTTTTAGTTCGGTGGTGATTACTCTGGGCTTTGTTCATTGTCACTCTGATCACATATGGTTTATTCGTCGCTCCCCGATGGTCCTTGCATCATCCTCTCCGTATATGTGGATGATATTATTCTGACCGGTGATGATACTTCTGGTATTATTCAGGTGAAACAACAACTTAGACAATCTTTTGAAATTAAGGACTTGAGTCCTCTAAAATATTTTCTTGGTATTGAGGTCGTTTGCTCACGTTGTGAGATTTCCTTGTCCCGACAGAAGTATACTCTTGAGCTCCTTCAGGATATAAGTATGATTGGATGTCGGCCCGCTTTTACCCATATGGACCCCAATACCAAGCTTTCAGTTGAATAGGGTGATCTTCTCCTAGATCCATTAGTGCATCAATGACTTGTAGGTTGTCTCATCTATTTGACGAACACACGACTAGATATTACATTTGCTGTGAGTGTAGTAAGTCAGTTCATGCATGCACCTCGTACCTCTCATCTCCATGTTGTTCATCACATTCTGAGATACCTCAAGTCCAGTACTGGTCTTGGGTTGTTCTATGCAGTGGGAGAACAGTCCAGGATTTCTTGCTTTACTGATGCAGACGATGCAGGATTTATCACTGACAGACGATCTACCTCTGGTTTTTGTACGTTCTATGGCCGCCATTTGCTGTTGGAAGAGTAAGAAATATGATGTGGTTTCTCGGTCATTAGCTGAGGCCGAGTATCGTGCCATGGCTCAGGACACATGTGAGCTTTTTTGGTTGCGCTCATTATTGTCAGAATTGAGTTTTCAAGCTTCGTGTCCTTCCATCCTATTCTGTGATAACAAGTCTGCTATTATGCTCGCATCTGATTCAGTTCTCTATGAGAGAACCAAACATATTGAGGTGGATGCTCATTTTATTCGAGAGAAAGTTCGTTCAGGGATTGTCTCTCCTAGCTTTGTTCCATCCTCTGGACAGACTGCAGATATGTTTACTGAACCTGTCGAGCCATCTCTTCTTCAGTCATCACGTATCAAGCTCGGTCTCGTAGATATCTTCGTCCCAGTTTGAGAGGGAGTGTTGGAGATTATTAGTCAAGACCCTTGATTTAATGCCATTGATTTAAGGATTAATTAGTTTTCACTTTCTATTTTTTAGTTTCTTCTGTGTATTTATATGCGTTGATTACGCTTTGGAATAATACAACATTACAACCCTATTATCTTTTTCTTCTGTATGAACTACATTTTCTTCAATATCTACTGGTATCAATCTCTTAATTACACTGCCAAGTGGCATCATGCCAAAGAACTGATATGTTAATGCAATCCACCCCCCCCCCCCCCCCCCCCCCTCACCCACACATACACCTTTATTCAATACTTCCTACTGCTCAACTCTAAGGTTCACTTCCATATATTAAGAAAGTGGATTTTGTAATGAGTTATAATTAAATGTCTGCTTTGGGTATGAAACAGCTTTGGCCACTTTTCTCCTTGTTTTATTTTATTAGGTAGTTTGTATTTGGGGGGTTGTTTTGCTTTGATGGGGTGTTGAAACTATTTGCAATAGTGAGACAAGCACACTAAATTTCCGTTCCTTTCATAGTAGAGATTAAATTGAAGCTTCGAACTCTCTTGATTCCTCTCAAGACTTAATCATGACTTGGCCAATTCAATCCCAATATTTTTTTACTAAACAGTACTTTTCTTTAGCAAAATCCCTAAGTTAAAGGTTAGTCTCCCAAATGGTAGGGTACCCGGGTTAATTTGTGATTTTAAAGATAAATGCTGCAATGACTAGAAAACAGAACAATTATGCGGGTGTTTTGTATATCAGTCAATGCTTCGATGCAATTAATATTTACCCCACTCACACACATGAATGCACTTTAGCCTTCAAAGTCTTTCTTACAGAAGAGCAACTCCATTGGTAAGAAATACAGACATTTTCTTTTGCCTAATATGTAGGAGAAAACTTGCTGAACTAGTGGGAGAACTTTCAAATCTTTACCACAAAGAAGAGAAGTTATTATCTGAGGTATGAACCTTCAGCCAGTATCTGATTTTTAGTCTGCTGCTTGTAACATAAATCTCAGTTGCACCTATTGCTCAAATGATTTTACCTTTGGTGGTTGAAACTTGTAATCAGCAATGTCTTCTTTATCATGTGCTTTAATTCATAACTAAATGGCCACTGCAAGACTGAATCTTTGTTTCTTCATTTGTCATGATCTATCCTGTGAGTTGATTTTGTTGTCATATATCGGTTCTTATTTTTAATTTCTAGTGGGGATGGAAACTCGTAGAGCCACTTTGTGCATAGTATTCCATGAGTTATGTACGTACCCAATCTACCCGTCCAAGACAATCCTTCCAAACCAAACTAAACTGAGCCTTAAACCCCAGTTAATTGGGTCTGCTACATTAATCGGTTTCCTGTAGTTACTTTTGTTGAGGGCATTATGTTTAGAAAAACTTAGATCCTTTTTGAACTACTGCTTCTATCATTAATTTTGGTATATCTCTCCATTAAGTGCTACCTTCTAGTAATAACCATATCACTCATCCTAACTACTGCATCGACCGATACTATAAACATGTCCAAATCTTAATTTTTCTTCTCTAGGTCTACTCTTTCTGATCTCTTTGGCTTTGATTTGAGGGGCATGACTCCGCAATAAAATATCTCTTTAGCTCCTTGATTTTTGATGGTACAGGAGGAACACTGTTTTAGTGTTTTTATGAGAGCAACCCCTTTGAGCATACTGCCAAAGGTTAGGTCTGTCTTTAATTCTTCTTCCGCTCATACACTCAATGGTTAAGGACTACCTCGATTATGTTATGTTGTTATGTTGTATCCTCTATCGGTGTTACCCCTACCCTTCTGCGAATGTTGTCGTTTTTAATTCTATCTCGCTATCACACAACTGTCTCAACGTTCTTATTTTAACTACACTCATCATACTTTGTTGTTTCGTAGTAGCCAAGTGTTTCGTGCCATATAACACGGTTGACACTCATCATACTTTGTTGTTTCCTAATAGTAGGGCAACAGAATTTTCTTTTCAGCTTTGAGGGTATCTTGTTGCCGTAGAACACCCCAGAGCACTCCGCCACTTGATCCATCCAACTTGTGCTTAGTGTTACATCATCTGCAATCTCTCCATCCTTACTAACAATTAAGCCGAGATATTTAAGACGCTCAAATTTCGTTAATTGCTGATTTTCCCTCCTTGGCAAACATGGATGGGTATAAACTGGGTGGGCTATGGTTGAGGCATAAATTACTGAGGTAATCGTGTCTTGTTTTGTCATATTCAAGGGAAATCCATGGCATATTTTATGGTTCTTTGGAAACCTCTATCGAACAGCTGTTCTTTGAAAACGAGGGCACGAAATTCATGCTCTCCTTGTTTGCTACCTCCAAATGCATTTCAAAGCTGTTACAGAATCAGGAGAAAGAGCATTATTCATGTAAATTTCATTATCCTCAACGGGCACGAGTGAAAGTTATGAACTGTTTATGGTGCAGAATATGGTGTACCACTGAAAATAGGAACCGCCATGCATTTTGGGTGGTGGTGTGACCTCGTGTTATACAAGAGAATCTTGAGATTTGTAATGGAGAAAACACTGTTGAACATTGGAGCACCTCCAGTGGGAAGTGCGTCTTGTAGCCAAGGAACATTTTGTTTAGCATTGAGAACCATGTAATTTACTATCCATATCAAGAATGCGACTTAAGACTGATCTAGCAAACTTAGCGACAGATTATATTAGTATTTAGTAACCATGAGCATACCAATGCTAGATAAGGTATTGTAACCAAACCTATTTGCATTAAGCTACATCTGTTTTACCATTTGAATGGCATTAGTATATTGTTTGCTGTTATATCTGCAATATATGACCATCTTGGAATCCATTATTATGCATTTTTGGAATATTTATTTGTGTTACAACATTTCTCTCTTAAAAAGTCCTGATTTCTGTATTTTCCAAAAGAAACTCTTATTTAGCTTTTGTCAGGCTGTTGAGTGAGGGTAATTTCTGCAAATCGTAATTATTATCGTGGCTTTTATTTTTTTGTAGAATATTCCTGATCTTTGTTGGGAGCTGGCTCAGCTTCAAGACACATACATTCTGCAAGGTGTTGGAAAAAATTGATTTAAGTTGAATGCTAACACAATAACTTTATGTCCAATATTTCTTCGCATTCTTTTGAAACTATAAATTCATTCTTCACTTTGAAGGTGATTATGATTTGAAGGTGATGCGCCAAGAATGCTACATTAACCGACAAAAAGCGGTATGTTTTGCTACATGATAATATATATGGAACACTCTACTCATGAAAGCAACAGAAAATAATGTTTTTGGGTGTGCTTTCCGGAGATGCAACCTTTTTGTTCTTAGCAAGAATGCAGTTTGAAATTGGAAATAAAATAAATTAGTATGGAGAATTCTCTCATGTTGGGTTAGTTAGTTACTCGAAACTTAGTGGCATGATCAAGCTTCTCAAATTTGAATTTACAGGTTAGAATTATTTTTGTAAATAATAAATTTTGTTTTAATTGTTTTTTTGTTGGTTAAACAATCATGTGCGTAGGTTTATATGTGGTTAGATGATGAAACTAGTTTGGCCATTCGATGCGCATGAAGTGAGTCTTATTATGTAGCACTAGAACCTGCTGCTGCATAGATGTTATTGTGGTGCTTGGTGTTAGTTCACATACTCTTTCTTCACCTTCTAATTGTGTGTCGTTTTCGCAGTTCATAAATCATCTGATTGATCAGCTTGCAAGACATCAGTTTTTGAAAATAGCCTGTCAGTTGGAAAAGAAGACTATGCTTGGAGCTTATGCATTGCTCAAAGTTATTGAGTCAGAGCTGCAGGGATATCTGTCAGCAACCAATGGTCGAGTGGTATGTAGCATATTGTTAATGAAACAAATGTTCCATATCGCAGTTATATGGAACATTTCTTTGTATTATTATCTATCTTCATTCTACTTCTTCTACTCCTTATAGAGTCGTTGCCTAGCATTGATTCAAGCTGCATCTGATGTACGAGAACAAGGAGCAGTAGATGATCGAGATACGTTTCTTCATGGCATTAGAGACCTCTTGAGTATTCATTCAAGTAATAACAGTACATTTTCCTCTCCTTCCCATCGCTCTCTTTTTTTCTGGGTAAAATGAAAATGGCTTGCTCTTCTGTTCTTTTGTTAGATGCTCAAGCTGGTTTGTCTACATACGTATCAGCGCCAGGAATTGTCCATCAGATTTCCGGCCTTCAGTCAGACTTGACGACCCTTCAGTCTGACCTAGAGAATTCCCTTCCAGAGGATAGAAATAGATGTATCAATGAGCTGTGAGTGTTATTCTCCCTTAACTAGATCAAATTGATGCTTATTTGTTAGATGTTCACCAAGCGTCCTCAATTGCTGTCTGTTGCCAATTGATGGTTAAGTTATCCTTCAGTCCAGCCAAATATTGGTAAATTTTTTCTCTAAATTGTTGCAACATGAAAGTTGTGCACTAGTGCCATACTACCAAAATGATAACCAAGAATTTTTATTATTTCCTTACATTTAATAAAGACACTCATTGCAGTTCTCATTATTTAGATTCAAAAATTGAATAGTTGAGTCAGTGATACTGTATGGATCTTTGAGTTAACTACAAGAACTTATCTTCTGTTTCTTGTTATATATTAGGTGTACTTCTATTCAAAGTTTGCAGCAATTACTTTTTTCGTCGTCAACAACTGCACAACCAATCCTGACACCTCGGGTATGCATTTCAGATTTTGCTGTTACATTCTCTGCTAACTGTGGTTGTCAACATGCTTGTTTAACATCCTGTTTGTTCTGTTCATTATTATTCCTTGGTGTGTTCATGAGCAATAATATAGTGAACTCTTTTGGGGTTCTTTTTGTCAAATTTATTATTCCCGATCCTGAAAGATTAAATCTTTTTTATAGCCACTAATGAAAGAGCTGGATGATATGGAAAAGTTCAATGCAAAACTCTCTGCTGCAGTTGAAGAAGTGACACTTGAGCATTGCAAGAAGAATGAGGTCATTCTAACCTAGCATACTGTTTCTTCTTTTGGATAATTCGTAGCTATTTATTTCTCAGAGAAAATATCAGTGTAGTGCTCACTCCTTGATCGATCAATCTGATCTATGTTCTGTAGTGTGACTACTGAATGTAGTAAAATGATCAAATTGGTCATTGACAACAAAGAAATCGATACTGCGGTCATTGTCGTTATTAATCTGCTTTGATATTTAATCATCGCTTTGGGAACGCAGATTGTGAAACATCATTCACAAGAGGTGGGCCTTCAGAGGCGGGTTTTTGTAGACTTTTTCTGCAATCCTGAGCGTTTGCGGAATCAAGTTGGAGAACTGACTGCTCGAGTCAGGGCTTTGCAAGCTTCATAGTTCATCTGAATGCAATCAACATATATGTACCCGGTGGGTCCGTCAATGCCGTTACAGAATCGAGGTTCGTAAATCCCATGTATGTTACCTATAGTTGTCCATGGATGCTGAATTAGTTTTTATTGAGACGTGAACACGATTTTATTTATCTATTCACTTTTATTTGTTTTGTGGTCCTCTGATTATCGTCTTTGCAGTTTCTGTATTTGTTTATGGCTGTTTCTTATATAGTTGAAAAGAACTGTAAGATTCTCAACACATACTGCTGTAACCTATGGAAAGGGCCTTAATGAGTATCTATGAAATATAAAGTAGACAAATTTGCAGTTGGTTGAGAACAAGATTTTTTGCAGAGTT
>NMUG010009039.1:0-11415 GCA_002855965.1 Monotropa hypopitys
GACCAAACCAAGTCTTGTTTGTCACAATTATGCGAGGTTTTCAGTCAGCTACATACACCCATTTCCTCAAATTGGACTTAACATAGGATGTCAAAAGTCCTTGTAACCAGCGACGGCTCTAGAAAAGTTGTAGAGTGGGGTCAAAAAAATAGTGGGTTCAAAATTTTTTTCGGTGAAAAATTACAGTCCAGTGGGTTCGACCGACCCCGCTACGCATTCCATAGAGCCGCCCCTGCTTGTAACTGGAACAAAAAAAAAACCTGAGAGCTGAATTTCTTCACAACTTACCTGGGCCAGAGCAGGAAGGACTGGTTTGCCTGTAGAATCAAGGAACCCACTACAGTCGCCAATTGAGAATACGTCATCATCGGAAGTTGGGACATGCAGCCACTCATCAACACCAATCCTGTAAACAGGACTATTCTGTTAATTTCCTTCTGGTGAGCACAAATAGAACTATTCTGTTATTACATAGGACCAAGCTCTAATATGTGAAAACTCTGGCGAAAATGAAAGGCAGGAGAAGGCAAAAAAATTATTGCCAATAAAAACATAGATTTATTAATCTAACTGTGCTATATGCTGAAAAGAACTAGGACACAAAAAAAACATATGCATAATTGCACTTCCTGAACATTTCTAAAACATCTCTCCACAGTTCCTATTTGGCCACTGTTAGTCTGTTACAAGCTCTTTCCCCAAAGTACTCCAACAGGTTTCCACCTCAACCGAGAATAAGTTCATTTAAGTTTGTGATGCACGACCGAAGAACAACCCCTAGGAATCCGCACCTAGGGAAGAATTAGAATCCACACTAATTCTAGAAATATGAAAAAATCTTTTATTCATTCAATATCCTAAATATCCGGTAAGAGCCCTATAAATAGGCTTAGGGAATAACTAAAAGATAAACAAGATAACCTCTCTCTAAAATGATAAATCCTACATAATAAATAAATAACATAATAAATGACATGTTCATTAATCATATGGTCTCACAATCCTCCCACGCCATCGATGGTAGATGCCTGTGAACCTGGTGTCCACACCAGTTTGGCAGTTGGATTGAAAAAAAGTACAGCAAATATGCCAGGCTAAGGAGATAATTAGTTTACCTTCCACCCGGAGCCTTTTGAAGTTGAAGATCTCTGACAAAAGGTGAGGGACCAACACCAGTAGACCATACTAACAATCCATAAGGAACATCAGTTCCATCACTGAGAACTATCTTCTGAGGTTGAACATCCTTAACAATCCCGCGTACAAGACGAACTCCTGACTGATAGAAAAAAACAGAGGAAAATGAACCGATCAAGATAAAGAACGGTAAAATGAAAGGCAGATAATCTATAGACTATGAACAGCTAATAGATGAACGTTCTTTCCATGACACATGTCCGGTTCTGGTAGCAGAGCACAGAAATCAAAACAATTACAAAGTTTGTTAGAGGAAGCAGAAGGTATTGAAATATTGCAAGATGGGGTAGGGGGTGGCCTGGATGTTGCTTTTACAGAGTATACAAAAGAAAGCAAAGATGGTGAAAACATTCCTGGCTTCCTGCAGACATTTAACTAAATCCTATTTTCTTCTCAGTATCCAAACACAAACTAAGATAAAAGGGCCCTGAGTTCTTCAGTAATAACCTTTTGCAAAAGTAACTTCTGAAACTACACTGAGGGTTTGCAAGTATTGGGATATACACTTTATCTGAGGCATTCCAATAGAAAAATTAAACAAAGAAACGAACTCATCACTGCTTTAAGAACCAATATACAGCTTTTTAAACTGAATGTAAGGAGTCACTGCCGGTATTTGACCAGAACAAAGAGTGGCCACAAGAAGAATTAAAGAAAAAACTATACCTCCTTCTGAATAAATTCACAAATGTTTTAAATAATAACAAAGTATACAGAGACCAAAGTTCTAACATCGCACAGAAGCAATTTCTTCACTGAATGTGTTCACTGAATGTAGATAGTGACTACTTGTATTGGATCAAAAGAAAGAATGAGTAAAATAATTAGCAAAGAAAGAAACAATACCTGAATCACAATAAATAAAAAATTAAAACTAATGAAGTATACACGATAACAAAGTTATGAATTGACATTGAAAATTTTGTCCAAGGTTATCATATTGCGCGGCTATAACCAGAGCACAAAATGACGTTTTTAAGGCAAGAATACTGTTTCTTATGGAAATAGCAGTTGTCTCCCTTTTTCCTGGATTTAAGTTTCCAATGTTTCGAGTCTTATGAACCCAACTTAAGCTCATGGTCGTTGAAAAGACAAACTAGAAGAGATATTGAAAGCATGAGTTTTATACCTCCACACACAATGTGGTGCAGCATTTTTCTTTTCTGTACCTTGTATCGGAAAATATATACTTAAAAGTTGAACAGCTGAACTCTAATGAGCATGGTGCCCTGGCCAAACCCAACCAAGATTGACGCCTATGACACTTTCAGTTTAGGAGACTCCTTAATGAACTGAACAAATTAAAATGACCATATACTCAAAACTTACGAAGAACGGCTACAAATTTGAACTATTAGTGGGCTAGAAAAACCAGTATCAAAAAATAATGTATAGGGTTCAGTCGATGAAAGACAAAGATGAAAAACAAGATGTCTTCATGTCCTCAAGATTTACATAGAGACACCTATACCTATGTTATTGACTCGTTAACTACTCACCATGCACGTTTTTAGAAATTCCTTGGTTAAAGATAAATCCTCAAGAATGGCTATAGAATAAAGATGGTTCCAATGAAGTGTGAATAGTAAGTTTGTAGTTGATCCAATGGATGAAACACAAAATAACTGTTTCATATAGTTTGTTACATACTGTTTCAGAGTTGGGCTACTTCTGAGAGAGAGAACAGTTCTCTGAAGGTCCTCTGGATTTTGTAAAAGAGTGTAGACTCGGGCCAATGGGTCAACAATAAACATACAGCCAATTTTCAGTTTCAAGTTGGCACTTTGGCACCTTAAAGTGAAACATTTACTCTGCTGACATGACAAGAAAGTTAACACGTAAATTGGTGACCAGATCTTGATAATTGAATCCAAATGGCAGTTTAATGATAGAATTACAAAGACACCTTATAAAGACCTGATTTGTACATTATGCAGTAAGTGTACATTGAGATTTCTTTCCCATCTTATTGACTCTTTTTGACTTAATGAAAGGAAATTAAGAAATTCTGTTCTTCCATGCCAACCGCTTCCTTAACCAAATACTTCGACGTTGGTAAACATGTAACATTATATTCTCAAACTTAACCTTCATTCTATTCCCCCTATGTTCGAGGGAGGACAACAGGCTGTATTATGAAGGACAAATAAGTTCTTCTACCGGTAACTTTTGGTATTGGAGATTGTAAAAGAGCATTCATTGCGCACGTTCTATATCAGTTTGTCTTATATCCTGTCCTGTAGATGGGAGATGCTATTTGCTTTTTCCTCATGGTTAGTAGTATGTTTGCCTGTTTCTGTCACGCATGTCCTGTGGTGCCTGCTTTTCGTTTGCTTCATTCTGTTGGAATTAGGAAATATTTTGGTTAACATGTTACCTTTATTTCCCTTCTATTTAGTTTATCTTATTTGACCACTATTGATTTCTCTTTAATTAGTAATTATTTTTCCTTTTTTAGTTGTATATATAGAGAGAGGAATTGCTATAATAAAAAATAGACTTCCTCTCATTCTTTTTGGTATCAAAGCCAATACCTCCCACTACCCATATAATTGCACGGCAGCCACGACCCAGCCACCGTTGGCAACCTCCCCAGCCCTCGCCGCACCACCAGCTACCCCTCACCATTGTGCCACAGCTGTAGCCCCCACCCCCCACCCCCACCCCACCCTGGACCTTGTATCGCATCCCTCTGGCTTCACCTTGTAAAGGTTTGTCTGTGATGTACTAGAGCCAGTCTCATGCTCTGTCTTCAGTCTGGGTAACTGAATGTCGGGTTGGTGCTTCTCGTACTGAAGCCGTTGTTGAGATGATATCTCCCATCTCCGATTATATTCATCTTCAGTCACATTTGGGTTTGGGAGTTCCTTCCTCTTCTTATGGTCTCACGACTGCTATTGTTGCAGGTACTCCTAACGCTCTTCATGGAATCAGTTCAACCTACTTGGATTTTAGATTCGGGTGCCAATAATCATATGACTGGTGAGCTTTCTACTTTTACATCTCCTTTTACCTCCATTGATCAGTCTATCCATATCGATGATGGGTCTTCCATTCCCATTCACAGTCAGGGTGATGCTCACTTGTCTCCTAACATCACTCTTTCCTATGTTTAATTTTGCATGTAATCTCCTCCCAGTTAATTGTCTTGCAAAAGACTATAATTGTTTTGTTGTGTTCTTGCCCAATTGTTGCTATTTGCAGGACATGACTTCGAAAAAGATTTTTGGCAGAATGTGTGAGCATGACAGCCCTCTACTACTTTGGCAATTCTCCATCTTCCAGGGTGTCCTCTTCTAATCTTCAAGCCTCTGGTCTGTCAACTTTTAATAATTCTGTTTTTCCAGATTGAAATAATTATATGTTCTCTTTTCAAACTTTAGATATGTGGCATGCTCGTCTAGGACATGCAAACTTCTAGTATTTATGTTAGTTGTTTCTATCTTTGAATAAAGTTTGCAAGAATTTTCATTTTAAATGTGTAGTTTGTGAATTGTCAAAGCATACTCGCACTTCTTACATTCCTCGCATACAATGGGCACCTAGTGCTTTTGATCTTATTCATTCTGATGTTTGGGGTTCTTCACCTGTCACAACCTTATCACAACACCATTATTATGTCACTTTTATTGACGATTGTACTCGTTGCACTTGGGTTTATCTCATGAAGAAAAAAATTGAAGTCTTTACTCTCTTTAGAATTTTTTTGCAAATGTTCAAAACTCAATATCATACTGTTGTGTGCAATATTCAATGCGACAATGGTGGAGAGTATATAACGGAAGAATTTAGATCTAAATTTAATAAATGTGAAATTCTCCAACTTATGTGTCCCTGTACTCCTGAACAGAATGGTGTGGTAGACGTAAGAATCATCATATTATATTTGTGGTTCACTGTCTCTTATGTGGTATAAGTGTTCCTAAGTATTTTTGGCAGATGGTTGCCTTATTAATCACACTCCCACCCTTTTTCCCATTGTTCCGCGTGTATTTAGGTGTACTTGTTTTGTTCAAAATCGAAGCCCTACACATACTAAACTCGATGCTAAGGTTGTTCGATGTGTTTTTTAGGTTATTCTTCTATGCCCAAAGGGTATGTGTTATGATCACGTCATTCATCATTTTTATCACTCTTTGGATGGATGTCACCTATCTGAAAATTGTTCCCTTTTTTACATGTCCTCCATGAACGCTACCGTGGAGCCTGTTATGGAAGATGTATCTAACGTCCACGCCTGATTCTGATACTTGAATCTCTCGGTGTCCCGGTTCCGATTCTTGAGTCCCCCAGTGTATCTTTGCCTCCGATTATCACGATTGATCCTACACAAGTGCATTCTTGTCGTCCATTGTGACATTCCGTCCCTGAGCTACCCTAGAACCGGTATTCAAGTGTGATTAGACCCAATTAGCAAGATTTGAAACCAAATTAAAAGGTTTGAACCCAGATGTATGATTTCTAAGAGTATAAGAGTTAATGTAAAAGAGACAAAATTTTTTGTAAAGAACGTTATAGGTTTCAGCATACCGGCTGACGTATCATTCGGCCCGAGCGACCATTAAGTATCGGTATGTGGGTCTAGTAAGTGAGTTAATAACCTTAATTTTGAGTTTTACATTCAAATGTGCAATTACTAAAAGTCTAGGGGTTCAATTGGAAGAGGTGGAATGTTGTATCCCTAATGTACTATAAGGCACTAGTTTGGGGGGGGGGGCATTTTTAGAGTGGGAAAAGGATAAAATCCTATTTGGTCGTGGCTTTAGTATGGAGAGTCTTAGGGGTGTATTTAGTAAGGAGAGTTGAAATTTTGAGGAGGTGGAAGGACTCCTCGTGAATTCTTATTAAAGCACCCTTATACACACATGTATCTACATTCCCCATTTCATCCCCCCTTGTCTCTCCATCTCTGTAACTCTTCTTATGTGACACTCCAGTCTACGGTGTCAACTGGAGTCCCGGAGGGGAGATCCGGGTCAGTGGATAAGTCCTACATCACTTGGTGGATGTAAGTTGTGTGTACTATAAATAATAGATCATGAACCTACCTTGCACAAGGCTTTTTAAAGTTGTGCGAGCATCAAAGTTCATTGGAACATCCCAGTTAAGCGTGCTCATCCTAAATTAGTCCAAGGATGGGTGACCCCATGAGAAGTCCATTGGGACTTGGCGGCCAAATCGAACAATATTGTGCAGGGTGGGGGCAGGTCGTTACATATGGTATCAGAGCCTGCACCAACCGGAAATGTGGGACCAGGGAGGAGAATCTTGACCACACACGAGGACGTGTGGTCCAAGTGGGAGAGATTGTGACACCCCATTCTAAGGTGTCAATTGGAGTCCCGGAGGGGAGATCTGGGTCAGTGGATAAGTCCCACATCGCTTGGTGAATGTAAGTTGTGTGTATTATAAATAATAGATCATGAACCTACAATGCACAAGGCCTTTCAAAGTCGTGCGAGCATCAAAGCCCATTGGAACATCCCAGTTAAGCGTGCTCATCCTAAATTAGTCCAAGGATGGGTGACCCCCTGGGAAGTCCATTGAGACTTGGCGGCCAAAGCGGATAATATTGTGCAGGGTGGGGGCGGGTCGTTACATCCTAGACCAGAAACACATCTCTCTAGCTTCCAAATTCATGGCTTAGGTGGTAGAAAAATACAAGCAACAAGGTCGAACAAGGAGAAGGAAGAAGAAGGCGAAGAAGAAGACAAAGCCCGTAGCACCTACGCAAGAATCACTTCGATGGGGGTGTGACGAGCACAAGGATAAGGTAATCTCTACCTTTTCTATGCCTATTCTGTAGTTTAGAGACCCAACTTGGTAAGGGTTGACCTTGAAACCATGGGGTCACAAGGAACGGGAATCAAAGGACCGAAAACCGTCAACCGTTTGTGAAACACTAAAGCAGAAATCTAAATTTAGAGGGACTTCATTCGAATAACTGGAAACTCTGATCTTAAGGACCCCCCTCAACTTTTTGTCCTCTACAACTTTTATGTTTTAAGAAATTTGAGTTTACGTTTTAGCTGACCTCCAAAAATAATGTTTATTAAAGACTGTCTAATCTGCCCCGATTTGGGAGATTTCATGTTTAAGCCTATTAGGAAGGGGTATGGTGTTAGATCTCTCCATTTTATGAGAGATGACTTATAAGATTAGTATTGAGTGTTAAATCTTATAGCAATGTTTTACGTGTGTTAGGTTCCGGGTGAACCGAAATACCAAGACTTGGTGTAAGGCGTCAAGCACTTATAGCACCACCGGTTAACATTTCCATTCCGGCAAGAGGTCTAGAATTTGAGGTGAACAATTCACACTGCAATGTTTAATATGGAATATGTTTTACATGCTTGATCATTACTTTTATTGATTTGAATAAGAAAGTTAATATATGCATGATTTTATGTACCTATATTAGATTATAGTCTAATCTACCACTTTTTTGTAAAATGATGAAACGGATGCCTATATGTTAAGTTATGACTTTGATATTTCTAGGACATTAGTATAACATGTCTTACTAGTGTTTTATGAAAGGGAATGGTCACCTTATGTGGAAAGTTTTAGAATAACCAACGGTTTTCAAAAGACTAGTGAATCTGCCACATTTGGGGGTAAAATATGTTTTATGGACCAAAGTGTTTTATAAAAATTCGATTCTCAAAATTTGTATGGTAACTTAATGTGATTTCAGAATAAGTAAAGAAAATGGGACATTTTATAGAAAAATAATGAGTTTGGACAAGTATTTTAAAGTAACAACAAATCTGCCACTGTCTGGACAAGACACAGAAAATATATGTTTTGGGCTTCTTTAGCCGCAAATTGTCAACTTATAATTTTATGAGAGTTACATTGGATACCTATTAAAATGGTTTTTAAATATGGCATAGTTATTTGGATAAATGATTAGAATTAAATGTGTTTTCGATATAGACTCTAAATCTGTCCAAACTTGGTAGTCTGTATTTACAGGCTTAATTGACTAACCTAAATAGAAGATAATGACATGATTTTTGGTTAGAATGTAGTCCTCTGCCTTAAGGTCACTCTAGAAAAAGAATCATGAATTTTGGATTTATAAAATAAAAGTTATGCATTCTATACCAAACTAATACAGAACAGTCGCGCTTAAGTTTTACGAAAAGTATTGGGCTAGTTAATCTAGCTACACCAAATATTTTACTTCAAAATTGAGACATTGGATATATTGCAATATAAGTTGCTTTACATCATAGAAAAACAGTACCTTAAATGAGAGAATAAATTATTTAACTCTTAAAGTGAATAAGCAGTGCTTTGGAGCTATTTCCCAACTAAAGCGCTTTTAAACGGTTAAAAGGCACAGATCGCATCCAAAGCCAACGAATATAAAAGAGACTTGGAATGGGAGTTATAAGGTGTTGGGATATATAGGGACTGCTATCCTCACATGGCCATTACTGTTACAGCCGCTAAATGCTTGCTGATTCTCAACCGACGAATTGATACTGTTAGGACTTCGGTCTCCACTGTTAGGTCTTCGGACCCCATCTGTCAGAGATCTGTTGCAAGTAAAAGAAAAACTGAAATGATATTTTAGACCGATACAGTTTTACTGATTTCACAGTTCTTTATAACTGTCACTGATCAAATAAAAAGGGAATCTTTTATATTCCACATTGTTACAAGAAATGCCACATTTACACGCGGAACTACTATTTAATACTAAACTGCCATTGTACTGCTAAATTGTCATAGAACTGATACTGAATTGCCATTATACTATTATTGAACTGTCATTGAACTAATACTGAACTGTCACTTAATTGATACTGAACTGATTCTGAACTGACACAGTACTGAAACTATACGAACTTAACAGACATTGAGCTAAGAATGAAACGAGCAAGTACAAAGTTACTTAAGCTTACGATATTTACTAAACTAGGAGAATAGAAAGTGCAACACAATACCTAAGAGTACGATGAAACTTCAGGTATTAATAGTGCCTTCGGGACTAATTCGTGCTTTCGGCACTCATGACACTCGATCCGCGTTTCCGATTTAGAACAGAATAGAAAACGCAACACAATATCCAAGGGTACAACGAAGCTTCAGGTGTTAGTAGTGCATTTGGCACTAATTCGTGCCTTCGGCACTCATGATGAATGTGTATGAAATGTATAGAGAATATATGTAAAAAATGTGTATGAAAAATGGGTGTGGCCCACACCGAGATATTTTGTATAATAAATATAATAGATGTGTATGAAAATGTATAGAGAATGTATGTATAAAAATGTGTATGAAAATATGTGAGGTCCACACCATTCTATCTTGTATAATAAATCGTGTATAAATGTGACGTGGCGAAAAGATATGTCTGGGACACTTTAAGTATGACTGGACAATTAAAGATATGACTGGGACACTAAGTTATCTTGTATAATAGATTGTATGACTGGGACACAATTGTATGACTGAGACAATTGAAAATATGACTGAGACAGAATTGTATTTTGTATAATAGATGTTTCTGATGAAAGAAAAATATATGTTTTTTATAACGGTCAGAAATTTTGAATGTAAAACAAACTGGGGAGAAAAATATAATTTGGGTCACAATTGTTCACTAGCATTATATGCTAATAGTTTCCTCCTTGTTTTACAGGTCATTAGTATGCCGATTGCCTGCTAGATGATGGATGTTACTATTTGCTGCTTGGATAATTCTAGCCGATTTGTCCTGGTATATCTACTTTGTGTAATAGATAGTAACTCTCAGGTATGTTAACTGAAGGAATTTTTTTCAAGAAAGTTTTAAGCATGTTAAGTAATTTATTTCCGCTGCAATAAAATGTATTATTCTTTTTTTTTAGAATCGTATTAAAAGGAAAAGGTATTTTTAAAGAGGTCGTAGGTGGGCAAGCCACCGGTCGTGCCACGACTAGGGTCCGCAGATGCGCCCTCTCGGGTTGCTGAATCGGGTCCAGGCTGTGACATCATGCTCTCATGAACCCCCGCCAACTTCTTCTACGAAAGCGGAAATAGATGCTCTTCAGGGCAAAAAAAAAATTGGGGGCCTCGTAGCTCTTCCTACTGGTGAATGTACAATTTGTTGTAAATGGATTTTCAGTGTTAGTTATTTGGCGAATGGAACTATTGATCGCCATAAAGCTCGTCTCATGAACCCATGTTAGCTTATTCTCCGAATTTACGTAACTCGACTCCTCTTTAGTTTTTTATATTGCTCCTCCTCGATATCCACCCGTGATCGTCACCCCTTCTTTCTTAAGTCTTTTATGTAGATCACCCTATTTCTAAGTATGTTTCTTATCAAGGCCTATCGAAATTCTATCACTCATTGGTTGGTGCAAGTGACTGTATCTCCATTCCTCGATCTGTTCATGAGGCTCTCCAGAATCCTCTAAGGGTGGCTGCAACGAAAGCGGAAATGGATGCTCTTCAGGGCAAAAAAATTGGGACCTCGTCGCTCTTTCTAATGGTGAACGTACAATTGGCTGTAAATGGGTTTTCAGTGTTAGATATTTGGCGAATTGAGCTACTGATCGCTATAAAGCTCATCTTGTGGCTAAGGGATACACTCAGGTTCTCGGTAAGTATTTTGGTGCTACATTTGCTCATGTGGCTAAGTTAACCACGGTCCGTCTTCTTGTCTCGCTTGCTACCTCTTATTCTAGGCCCCTTCATCAGTTCAATGTCAAGAATGTTTTTCTTAATAACAGGGGTGAAATTCTAAACTGTCAATCCAAACCGAACAAGTGGGTTGGTCTTGGTTCGGTTTGAATTTTTCAAAGAAGTTTGGTTCGGTTTTCAATTTACAATTTTTAAGAACCGTCTGAACCGAACATAAATATTAATCCTAAAATCTAGGGCTGCACAAAAAATCCGTTAAACCGTGAATCCGGTCCGAACCAAACCGATCCGTACATTTTGGATTGGATCCATGGATTAATGGTCTGGACATAGATTCAAAAGTTAGAAAACCGTGAGATTAGGTTCGGTCCACGGATTTTGATTATAAATCCGTGGATTATCCGAACCGAACCGTGAAATATTATATTAATTTAATAAACATATAAATATATTTCTAATGTTAAAAATTATTTCAATAAATATACCTATTTCAGTTTCTATCATTCTAGACCTTTTCTCTCATGTTATTTATAAGTAGTTATTACAATTTGTTTGCATGGAGTCTCATCCTTAGAT
>NMUG010009040.1:0-11415 GCA_002855965.1 Monotropa hypopitys
ATTTCATCGTTCGCGACTAGGTATGGCGCGTAAACAGCAAGATTTGTAAAATTAGCTTTGTAGTCAGCTACAATCATTGCTCCTCTCTGTTTCAGGTTCTCGAACTCCATTCACTTTGCGTTCTGCATAGCTCTAGGCATAAACTTCTCGCGAAAGTTCTTCAGAAATCTCTCCCAAGACATGTTGGGTTCAGCAACGCTCTTCAAGTTCCACCATCTATTGGCTTCGACCACCAATAGATAAGATGCAATCTCGAATTTATGCAGGTTAGTACATCGTAGAAGGCAAAAATTCTTCTCTAGCTCCGCAATCCACTCGTTCGCTTTAATCGGGTCCATTCCTCCAGGAAAAGTCGGGGGTTTGAGTTTAAGAAACTCCTTCACAGGTGCCACATTGTGAATCTGTTGGGCCACGTTAACTCCTTCATCTTCAGGAATTGTCGGTGGTTCGATCACAGGTTCCGGTTGTCGTCGCATTTTCTCAATCGTTGCCTGCTGAGCTTGGACAGTTCCAGCTAACGTCCGCACCATGTTGCGTAGTTCATCAATCTCGTAATGCTCTTGACCCGTTGCTCGTGTATTAACCATTCTGAATAGAAAATACTTTAATCAAAAAGTCGGGAATACACATGGCATAACACTTAGAACATAGATGCATGATTGTGTCCAGTACACAACAAAAATACTCCGAATATAGCAACTAATAATGCGTCACTCGCTGTCAGAGTCACTAGACCACTCATAAGGGGGTAAATCCATTCCTAATAAGCTATTTCTAGGTTATCATTAAAATCAGGGTTTCCAAGTGGTATGTCAACTAGGCCATCCACTACTGGTGGATCATCTTCAAGCTCTTCCTCCTCCATTATTATTTCTTCCTCCTCGAGAATATTCTCTTCAGGATCTGACTCTTCGTCTTCCTCTTCTTCCTCTTCTTCTTCGTCTCCATCTAGATGATGCAGGGCTACCATATAAATCTCGTCGAGACTCCATTGCGGCATCCATTCTCTCGCCATAGAGCAAGCTTGATCCCTCAGCCTAAGACGATAGTCGATTACAGCTCGAATCTGAGCCTCAGAAAGATGCATATTTGCATAGGCAATCTGTGCTGCAACGCCACAAGCCATAAGTGAAGCTTCCTCAAGAAGTCTTGCCTCCGTTGCTTATCCTTCCAAAGGAAATATTTCTGCTAGCCCATTCTCAGGATGGTTGCCGGAATCGTCACTCGAATACCCATCGTGATCGGAGTCGCTGCTAGACATAGCTACAAAACTCATAGTATAAGCATGCATCCTCAATATAATTCATTTTGTGCCTCTAAGTGAGTGCCTTGCTTCCTGGCTTTGGTTTGTTCAGAAATTCATCAACTCAAGCTCTGATACCACTTCTGTCACAACCCATCCCGATCTCGGAATGAGTCCATGACCGGCCAACGAGCAAGCTCGCTAAAGGCCTAGATAAAAGAGTTGAAGAATTTCTTAACAATAAAAATATGCGGAAGCATGTGAACAAAAACCAGAGCAGTGATATAGATGTTCTCATTTATTTCCCAGGATTACATCATAAGGCTTCAAAGCTAGCCAATACATCAAAAGGTACAATGAACAGGTATCCAAAAAAACATCTCTAAACATATGCTGCCAAGTCATTCTTCATTCTGACCAGAAAATGGTTTTAGAAAATGCATAAGCTATAAAGCTAGAGTGAATTTCTACATACAGCAGTACAAGTTTCATGGATTCACAATATTTCCTACAAGATTAGTTTCACAAGCAAATATGGCTCAAAGGCTCAATAGTAATAACAATGTTTTATAACAACTTTCCTTTGCTTTGATTTTATGCCAACCTGTAGTTCATAGTGTATCCTTTCAGAGTTCAGCCATTCACTTTTCAATACATTGCTCATGTCGTATGAGCATTCATACTTTTCACAATCATGCCTCCGCTTGTGTCGTATAAGCGTATAGTAGAATTATGTTTGTGTCGTATAAGAATATATGATTCCTAATGTTATGCTTCTGTCGTATAATTATATTTGATGATCATGGTGCCTTACGCTTCTGTCGTATAAGCATATAGATAACAGGCTCAAAGTCATGCCGTCATTGTATGTACATCTCATTTCCGTTTCATCTCCATTTTAATTTCTTTTTCTCTTTAATTCATTATAAATCCTTGTCGTACAGATTTCCACAAAACAGTTTTCCAATTTGTTCATTCATGGTAAAAGAATTTGTGCATGATCCATTCTTCCGAAATCTTCTTTTGGAAATAGCATATCTTTTTGGGTTTAATAACCAAAATTATAGTTTCAAAGGAAATGCACTGAAAAGTACGAGTAGAGCAGTATATGGAGATTCACCTGAATAGGATCCTTAGGCTTCTATTTCTTCTTTTTCTTCTACTAGTCCAAATCTGGATAAAATTTACAATTTAGCATTTTAATAAGAATTCAGCCTTAAACACATACTGCCACACTGATCTGGCCGAAGGCTCAAGTCTGTCGAAGACTTAAGCTTGGCCGAAGGCTTACTGACCGAACACTACTGGTCATCAAAAAGGTTGACTGCCTAAGGTACTTTGCCGAAGGCTTACTGCCGAACTCCCACAGTCCAGGCAGATTAAATAAAAACCAAGGTTAACTCTTCCAAGGAGTTGCAAGCCTTTCTAGGGGTGTCAACCTGCTTAGGTTGAGCTGACCTTCTAATACTACGTCGGTCGGGTAGTTGCCGAGCTGAAATACAGCCAATCGGCCAGTTTTCCGAACTGCCATGCTACGGTCCGGAACCAATTTGATCAGAAACAAAACATAGATTTCAAGTTATGGTTTTAGTCGGGTAATTGGTCGAAAATGACCGGAGGCCTGTTTAAGAGATCTTGGGCTACTTTCCCGAGCAACTAGAGTTGTTGCCGAGCTGATTTGGTCAAAGAACGGTTGAGTTCTGCCGAGCACAAACTGCTTCGATCAGAATGATGGTAAATCAATCAGTACGAGCAAAGTAGTGCGGCCGGACTGACAAATGACTTGGCCGAACTAAATAATGACCTGGTCATAAGCTTAGCCGAAAGCTAGCTTTGCCGAGCAGAACCAATGTTTTAATGGATTGGCCGAGCACAAACTCTGTCGAGCTGAATAGCTACGGTCATGAGGGACAACAATAGTATATGGGAAGACTCAGAGTGAGTCTACCGAGCAGATTTTGCCAAGGCTAGACTTGACTTTAAGTCTGCCAAACAATAATTTGACATCTAAGGCCTTTGCCAAATAGAAAATGATAAAGTAACATATTATACCTTTAGCCGAAGCTTGATTTGCCGAAGGAAAGACGATCAGAGCGGAAATTATGATTGCCGAGCAGGTACTGATACGAACAAGGCTTTGCCGAACTGGTACAATCTTTGCCGAAGGAAAAACTGATCGTCTGAATGGATTGTCGAGGTAATATAAGTATGACCGGAGCTTGGGACAGTGGTTCTGAAGTGATTGGTTAAACGACCAGGGCTTGCCTAACAATAATTTTAAGTGGAGATGTGCGGCAGAAGGTTCGCCGAACACTTTGAGTACAAAGTCTGGGCTGCCGAGCTCCTGGAATAAAGGTTCAGAGCTCTGCCGAACAATAATTTTTCGGTTAATTTTCTAGAGAGAGAAATGGAATGTCTGGATGCTTTGGAGTTGTAACCAAGCGAATGAAATGGCTTGTTATTTATAGGATTTGAGAAGGAATAATATCCGGACTGTTGACAGACCATCAAACGGCGCCACTCACAAGGAATAGGCCCCACCGGCTGCCCAGCCTAGGCTTCTAGCCTGACGTCCTAAGCCCACCAGCCGCTCAATTTGGCTTCTTTCGCCGGGAATGGAAAGTGACGTCAGTCCACTCAGAACCTTTGTCTCCATATGATAGATGGCTGTCCAGATGGACTGCCCACATGGCGGCACAGCCACGTCCGAGCTGACTTGGCCGGACTGCCAAGTAGTCATCCGAGTTGGCCGGACCTCTACCTGGCCGGACTCCTAAGCCGGATCCCTACTGCTCGGCAATAGCTCGGCCGGACCCTTAACTGGTCGGCAACTTTAATTTGAACTCCTAAACTTATTTTTCTTTCACTTAGGCCCTTGATTAAATCTCTTCTCTACATTTTATAATTTCGAGGCTTAAATAAATACCAAAAATTTCACAAAAATTCCTAAGATTCATATTTTCTTAAATAAATACTTTTATTTAATATTTTCTAGGATCGGGGTCTCACACATTTGCCCTCATCCTTTTCCAGTCCGATGTACTTTGGGTTTTCGGCCCTCGTTCAGGTACGTCTTCACTCCCCTTTGTTTCGGACCCATTGAGTTGCAATTTCCTTGCTAATTTTTTACCTTTTAGGCGACCGTCAACTTTTCCACCTTCCACAACTACTTCATAAAGTTGTCGGATCATGCATGGCTCAAAGAGAGGGATGTAAACCAGGTGAGGCAGATCACTGGCCTGCAGTATGCGTTGGTGCAGTAGAAGAAGGTCTTTGCCGTCTTGAAGGAGGATTTGGAGGCAGAGAAGGCGATCAGCCAGAAATGGCTGGAGGAGGAGAGGGTGGCTGGAAAGGCCGTTAAAGAGGCTGACCACAGTGAGTATGGAAAGGGGATTAAAGATAATGGGGTGTAGTACAAGGCTAGTGTGAGGGAACTTGTAGTGGTGCAACATGAGCTCGGTTATAAGTCTGGATTCTTGGACGGCCATAAATCTTGAGTATGAGCATGCATTGAATGCTGTCCAGTTTGACGGAGCCCACTGAGCTTGGGTATACTCCAAGAATCCGGCTTTCACTCTCACTCCTTTGGAGAGCACCCGACCAGCCAGGGGTGCATCCAGAAGCAAGACTCTATCTTATGAAGGTGCTGGTGCTCAGGCTACCCAATAAGATCCTTCTCCGGTTTTGCTTTTTGTTGCTTTCATTCTTGTACTTCTGGACCGCTTCTATCGATATAAATTATTTCTTACCGGATCTTGTCTTGTGCCTTTTTATGTCTTCTTTACATCATTTTCTTCACAACATCTGTAAATTAGAATGTTTCCTTGATTGGAGGCCTGCTGATTTCCCACCGGAGGCCTAGCAGATTGATAGAGAGTGTGTGGGATACATGTTTTGATGATGTCCCTATAAATATCTTTTGCTTCGTGTGCTTGGTTAGATATTTATCTCTTTTGTCCTGACTAGCATTATATGCGTAACCGTATTACATATGCTCATGTCCCTATTAATTTCCCCATATGCCATATAGAATTAAGTGTCACATGTGTTGCACAAATGGCATGTTAAAAGATGATGCATGCAAAATAGTAAAGAAATGATTCATGAAATAGAAACAAATTGTGCATGCATAAAAGATTGAATTAAAACAATTTATGCTAAACTATGAAGAATTGTTTTGAATTTAGTGAGTTTGTAAATCAAAGTGAATGATTAAAATGGTTAAGTTAAAGAATTGAATTGAAATGAATTGCAAGCTAACAAGTTGCATTCAAAATGACTTGCAAAATTAATGGTTTGAAAGATAGGATTCAAATTAGTTTTTAGAATTTAATTTGATTTCAAAATCAAGTTGGAATGGTGTTAAAAAGGTGGTGCTTTGATCCTTGTCTTCCCGCAAAGCCAATGCCCTATTTTTGATAGAATGGACCTTTTCCAAACCTCAATTCCCGCAAAGCCATTGTACTCTTCTGGAATAAGAAGCATGAAAAAGAAAATAGAATAGTTCTGGCCTTCTGGGGATACTAGTTGCTGAACTGGTATCAGGACCGGTAGCAACACCGGTCGCACCGGCCCTCCTATCGGTGTGTCTGTCGATCGCGCGGATCTGAGAATTCGCAGAAATGCGTTTGTTTGATTTTTGTGAGTAAATTTTTAAATTGTTTTTTCAAAAATAATTTACAATGTATAAATGATATATACAAATTGGTTTGTACAAATTTCGTAGGTCAAAATGGGCTCATTTTAAACATCTTGAGTTGTCGCAATCAATGTCCTATTTTGTATCTGTGAACTCTGCGACAACAAACCACAGGATGCACATTTTCCATTTTGGTTAATGCAACATCCCTTACCAAAACTTACTAAAAATATGTGGAATAAAAAAATTTTATTAACATTTAAACCCAAGAGTTAACAAGTGTAAGACAAAACATCAAACTAACATTAAGTGTGAATATGAAACTCAACGCTATAGTTTTCCATCTAACATAACCACAAGTACCAAAAATTGTTTCTAAAGAACAAGTACTAAAAGAAGAGTGAAAGTACTAATATAAAAAGTATGGTTATTCAAGATCAACTTCCAGGCACACAAACTAAGTGTCATTTCCTTCAAGCTAAGCCTCATATCCATCTTTCCCAAGCTATGCTTTCAAAAACCAACCCTCCAAGCTATGTAGTGGACCGCTAGCTCCAAGACCTAGTTTCCAAGCATTTAAGAAAACACAAGGAAACCAGAGTGTGAATATGATATATTGATTTCACAATTGCATAAGAATTTAAATAAAATCATGCGAGAATGTAACTTTGCAAGAACAAGGGTCCAACCCCTAAAACACATACACCCAACCCTATGCATCCCATGCATTTACATATGTATATGGCCGAAGCCCATTTTTCAAAACTTCTTTTCATTTTCCTTCTCAAAATAGCTATCATTATATGTGATAGTTCGTGTGCCCAGCACACTCATCAAGTGTATCACAAGGATACCAAACCTGGGGTATGACCCCTCTCCAAAATGGGTGTATTACCCGGAGAAACTCACTCTCACGTCCAACGTGTAGTCTGCAAGAACTTTCGTTCCAAAGTGCATATATACATATTATAGTATGCTTCCTCCCAATGTAATTTAATTACAACTCACTCACACGTCCAACGTGCAGTCTGCAGGAAATAAACTTCCAATTATAACCATTATGAGCTAAAAATATTTCCATTACATCTCAATTCCAATATAGCATAAAACATGTACAATATGCCTTCAAAACAATTAAACTAGGAAAATATATACTTTGAAAGTCGTGCAAAGTACTTTCAATATACCATAGTCGTACACTCACCGAATACCGCTGTTCAGACCTTCTCCTTGCCCTTGAGCGAGGCCTCACTGCCTTTCTCAAGTGTCCCTGTCAAAACAATCATAATTTCAGTCTACATTGAATAAGAAATATGACAAGGAGAAATAAAAGTACAAAATTATATCAACTAAAAAGATAACCCTTTTTAAACAGCTTCTAAAAGTCTTTTAATTATCCTCCAATACATTTCCAAAAAATCCCTAGGATTTACCAAATTTGCCAGAGAAATATTAACGGCGACCGGTCGGCAGCTTTCCCGCGACCGGTTGAGACCACAAAATAACCTTACTGAAATTCCATGACCGGTCGGCAGCGTTACCCTCCACTGGTCACAGCAGGCATACGAATCCCACTGCATTACCGCGACCGGTCGACCGCATGTACGTGGACCGGTCGGCCCTGTGCAGAATAGAATTTTCCAAAAATATTTATATACTCGAACCTCTAATCTTCAACCTTCCTACTTCAATCTATAAGCCTAAAAAACAAAAAATCAAAAGTTCCTAAAGTGTTCTAAACATCTATATGTCATATATACTCCAATGGTGATCTCAAACAACCCTTAAACATCCAAAAATTTAACTTTTAAATATCTAAATCAAGGTTTTCTCCCAAAAACGAGATTAATCTAAAAACTTCGATATAGACTAATTCTAAAATGATATAAGTACAACATTTACGTCAATAGAATCGTGATTACCTCGAGAACAAAGTTGAAGAAGAAATCTTCTTTCAAATCTCCCTCATATGCCTTCAATTTCTCCGATCTCTCTTGCTTCTTCTCTTTCTCTCTCTCTAGCCTCCTAACACAATTGTTTAGCATAATGAGGGATTAGGGACCCTCCCCTAACCCTAATCTGAACTTGATTACCCAAAGTATATCTTACCCCTCTCATTAACCTCAAATTACCCTTGCATGCCACCATCCTTACTTATTTTTATAATTAAGGTATTTTATATATACACAAATATATAAAATACTTAAATACCGTTTTTTAAAACTTTCTTCACCCACACTTCACATTCTAACATTTTTAGAATTATTTTAAAATAATTTATAAGTTGAAACGGGTATTACAACTCTTCCCCCCCTTTAGAAATTTCGCCCCCGAAATTTAGAACATACCTGCAAACAAGTGTGGATGATCCCTATGCATGCTCTCCTCGCATTCCCAAGTCGCCTCGTCAACACCATGGTTTTGCCACAAAACTTTGACCCACCGCACCACTTTGGAATGTAGCACTTGCTCTTTGTGATCAAGAATCTTCACTGGCTTTTCTTCGTATGATAAGTTTTCATCTATCACCAATGGTTCCGCTTATAGCACATGATTTGGATCGTGAACATACCTCCGCAACATAGATACATGAAACACGTTATCAAGTCGTGATAACTCCATTGGCAACGCCAAACGATATGCTGTAGCCCCAACTCTCTCTACAATTTCATATGGACCGATGTATCTAGGCGCTAGATTTCTCTTTCCTCTAAACCGCATAACTCCCTTCAAAGGTGACACTTTCAAAAATACATAGTCACCAACATTGAACTCCAACTCTCTTCTTCTATTGTCCGTGTAGATCTTTTGTCAGCTTTTAGCCACTTTCAACCTCTCTCGAATTAGTCTAACCACATCCGATGCTACTTGCAATAATTTCAGTCCCAAATTTTGTCTTTCTCCAATCTCACTCCAACATATTGGTGTCCTACACCTCCTACCATATAGAGCCTCAAATGGTTCCATCCCAATGCTACTTTGAAAACTATTATTGTAAGCAAACTCTATCAACGGTAAATAATCATCCCAACCTCCTCAAAAATCAAGTACACATGATCGCAACATATCCTCTAGTGTTTGAATAGTTCTCTCCGATTTCCCATCCGTTTGAGGATGAAAAGTGGTGCTAAACTTTAATGAAGTACTCAAGGCTTGTTGTAAACTCACCCAAAACCGCGAAGTAAATTTTGGATCTCGATCACTCACAATAGACATCGGTGCACCATGTAGTCGAATAATCTCTTCAATATAGATCCTAGCATAATGGTTCGTGTTGAAAGAAGTCCTCACTGGAAGAAAATGAACTGACTTCGTCAACCGGTCCACAATCACCCAAATAGAATCGTAATTGCCCTTAGACTTTGGCAATCCCACAATAAAATCCATTGTCACGTGTTCCTACTTCCACTTGGCTATTGGTAAACTTTGGACTCTGACATGTAAGACACTTAGCCACAAAATCAAAGATCTCCCGCTTCATCCCTCTCCACCAAAAGTTTTCTCGCAAGTCACGATACATTTTCGTTGCTCCTAGATGCATAGCAAATCTAGAATTGTGCCCTTCCTCTAAAATGTTCCTTCTAAGCTCCATGTCCTCCGGAACACACAATTGATTCCGAAACAGTATCATGTCATCACTCTGAATGACAAACTCGGACTTCTCTCCCAATAAAATTTTTTGACGAACATTCTCCAAAAACAGATCATGCCCTTGCCCAATTCTAATTTGCTCTTCAAATAACGGTTTCACCACAAGTGTTACTAAAAGAGCCCCTTCCTTCCCAATTGCCATATCAACTCACAAACTTTTCATTTCCTTAAAAATTTCAATCCGTGCACAAGTCAAACAACTCATAGATCTCATCGATTTCCCGCTCAAAGCATCCGCTACTACATTTGCCTTTCCTGGATGATAATGAATACTACAATCATAATCCTTGATTAACTCCAACCACCTATGTTGCCTCAAATTAAGATCTTTCTAAGTAAAAAGGTACTTCAGACTTTGGTGATCCGTAAACATTTCACATGTTACCCCGTACAAATAATGTCTCCAAAGTTTCAAAGCAAACATTACGGCTGCCAACTCCAAGTCATAGGTAGGATAAATCTTTTCATGGTTTTTAAATTGTCTAGAAGCATAAGCAATAAGCCTACCCTTTTGCATCAAAACACATCCCAAACCACAAAGTGAAGCATCCTGTAAATTACTAAGTCCTCTGTCCCTTCCGGAATCGTCAAAACAGGTGCCGTAACTAATTTATCTTTCAAGATTTGAAAACTATACTCACATTCATCCGACCATTCGAACTTCACTCCCTTTCTGGTCAATCTAGTCATAGGCAAGGCTATAGAAGAAAAACCCTCAATAAATCTTCTATAGTACCCCGCCAAACCCAAGAAACTACAAATCTCGGTAACACTAGTAGGCCTCTCCCAATTCACTAATGCTTCAATCTTTTTAGGATCCACAGAAATTCCTTCTTTATAAATGACATGACCCAAAAATAGCACGTGTTCTAACCAAAACTCACACTTACTAAATTTACCATAAAGTTGTTTCTCTCTCAACTTTTGCAATACTAACCTCAAATGTACTTCATTCTCTTCTTTAGACCATGAATAGATCAAAATGTCAACAATGAAAACAATCACAAAGGAATCTAGATGTGGTTGAAATACTCGATTCATCAAATCTATAAATACCGCAGGTGCATTAGTTAACCCAAAAGGCATAACAAGAAATTCGTAATGCCCATATCTAGTGCGAAAGGCGATCCTAGCAATATCTACATCCCTCACCTTCAATTGATGATAACCCGAACGCAAATCAATCTTAGAAAACATAGAAGCCCCTTGTAGTTTGTCAAATAAATCATCGATTCTAGGTAACGGATATTTGTTCCTCACTGTAACTTTATTCAACTTTCAATAATCTATACACATCCACATGGTCCCATCCTTTTTCTTCATAAATAAAACCGGCGCTCCCCAAGGTGATACACTAGGTCTCACAAAACCCTTCTCTATCAATTCCTTAAGTTGAACCTTAAGCACATATAACTCCGCTGGTGCCATTCTATAAGGTGGAATCAAAATTGGACTCGTACCAGGTATCAACTCAATAATAAATTCAATGTCTCTATTCAGCACTACCCCCGGTAACTCCTCAAGAAAAACATCAAGGAATTCTCTCACCACTAGAATATCGACAACCTCACTTGACTTGCCCTCCAAATCCATCATATATGCTAAATATCCCAAACATCTCTTTCTCAACATCGACATGGCCTTCAAAGAAGAAATAATACATCTAGGAGTCTCCACTCTGTCTCCATAAATTTTTACCTCAACCTTCCCCGGAACCCGAAAATTCACCTCCCTTCTCACACAATCTATGGTAACATAATAAGTAGACAAAAAGTCCATTCCCAATATTACATCCAAGTCTATCATAGCTATAAGTATCAAATCTACGCTCCAAGTCTCTTTATCCACACATATATCACAACCCAGATAATAAGAATCTAGT
>NMUG010009041.1:0-11415 GCA_002855965.1 Monotropa hypopitys
TTTTGTTCCACTTATTTCTTTTACATTTTTTTCTCCACAAATCCTTCACCACCAAATTCATGATACATGAACAATCTAAGTAGGAATCCAGCATGTTTGGTCTTCTTCTGGTCTGGTTTAGTGGTTGCTCCAGCTGAGAACCAAATCATAGTATCTGTTTGCAGAATGATTTGCAGCCCTGGTGCAATGAATTATCAGAAAGTATGGTTGATGCATACTCTTCAGTCTTGAGCTTAGTGTTTGAATTGAGACTTTTATAGAATAGTCAGTCCTCTGTATAATTCCCACAATTCCGCTTCTAAACTGTTAGATATCTCTAATTTGCTGTAGAATCCTAAGATCCAATTTCCTCTTTCATCTCTTAAAATTCCTCCACATCGTGCCAATCCTTTGCTCACCATTCAGCAACCATCACATTTAGTTTGAGGCAACCTGCAAATGGAGGTTCCCAATTAGATCTACGAATTGTTTTTTCCTTATTAAAAAATTCTGTTGAAATGCTATGATAATTTCGCGGGCATATTTATATATATTTCTTAAACTTTGTCTTTCATCTTGTTCAATATTTTGAAAACATTTCATATTTCTGTCTTTCCAAATAGTCCAAAGAGACGCGGCAAATAAGCATGCTAGTGGAATTGTACTCCCAAAATTTTCCCTTTTGTACTAAGATTTTCCCGTAACCATTCCGGAGTAGGGTAGACAGACGGAGACAAAGTCCATTTATTTATAGGGAGCCTATTCCAAATAGCTTTGGCTTTACCACACTCCCTAAATAGATGGTTAATATCCTCATCTTGCTCACCACATCTATCACACAAGCCATCCGTACTCATTCCTCTTTTCTCTCTCAATTTATTAGTAGGAATTATGTCATGAACAATAAGCCATATAAACCCATGAAGTTTGGCTGGGATATTCCTAATTTTCCAAATCCAATTCCAACCACTACCATTACAGTCATAAGAATTAAGGAAATCATAAACAGCAGCGACTGAAAACGTTCTTGAAGATGAATGTCCCTAATGGGGTTGATTCGGGCCGGAAGCACTCCCATCAATGCAAATATTATTAATTACCCTCAGAGTATTGTCTATTACAATGTTCGATATTAAGTTGAGATCCCATTCTTTTTTATTGTTAATTAACCTACCCACTTTCATATTCCTGTCAATTAAGGGGCTATCATATTGTCTCTCTAACAGCCTATCTCCACACCACCAATCCTTCCATAAACGGACAGTTTCCTCATTACCTATAGACCATTTTATACCTTTCGAAATAATGGTAATGTTGTTCCATATGGCCCTCCAAGTAGGAGATGCTTTTTTCCTTCTAGGACAAGCCATAATCTGATGGTTTTTTATGTATTTCTTTCCCATAATTTCAGTCCAAATATTAGTTGTTTGGGTGATCAATTTTCAGCTGAGTTTTGAAAGGAGGGCCATGTTTTGAAGTCTAGCTTTCCTAAGTCCTAGCCCTCCTTGTTCCTTATTATTGCACACTTTATTCCAATTAATCAAATGAATTTTCTTTTATCTTCATTGAAACCCCAAAGGAAATCTCTATTCATTTTGTCAATCTTGTTCGTAACCGCTATGGGGAGCTTTACCGCTTGCATAGTATAGCTAGGAATAGTACTCGTGACACCCATAATCTCACTTGGGTTGGGGTTCCACAAAAGGTTTGAGTGTGACATTGTGCGTGAAAAAGAAACACAATAAATGTAGTGTTTTGTGTGTGACATTGTTGGTTTTATTTTGAGGTCTATAAAGTTAGGTATTATTTTAATCTAGGAGGAATTTGGACTAGTTTTTGTTAGAATATTTTATTTGTAATTTTTAATTAAAGAGATTATAATATATCCCTCTCCATTACAAGAAAGCAAAATGACTTTAGAAAACTCTAAAAAGAAAAAATATAAGTTAAAAAACACAAATCTTTTTGATCAATGGAAATTATTGTAATTAACCAGATGTGACAAATTTTGGTCTTTTAATGCACATTTAATCCACTGAAAATAAATCTAATTTGATAAAGAC
This sequence comes from Monotropa hypopitys, assembly GCA_002855965.1. Taxonomy (NCBI): domain Eukaryota; kingdom Viridiplantae; phylum Streptophyta; class Magnoliopsida; order Ericales; family Ericaceae; genus Monotropa; species Monotropa hypopitys. Next base: position 2,043 of record NMUG010009041.1, read on the forward strand.
AAATTGCGACAAAAAGTTTGTTTAACGAACTACTTTTATTGACTTTTTTTTACCACTAATTTATCTCCGATGACTGTTCTGGCAAGTTTTGGCTATGACGACTGTTCTGGCGGGCACTCCTGTGGTGGTGACGACTCTAATGGTTACTCCGTCAATTTTTTGGACTTAATGAAATAAAAAACTAATCACATTCCTTAAATCCTCTCAATTTTGGAATTTTAACAAATTTTTCATTTTTTAATGTGAACTAAAATAGTTAGGTTTTTTGTATCTCGATTTGATGATATTGGTTTGAAACGTTATGGTTTGTTGTAGTTAATATGTGATTAGATCGATAATGGTGTTTAGGTTTTGACATAACTTTGTTAATAGATTTTTTTGTTAATTTTTTGTTGTATTTTTTTGAATTATTGATTCATCTCAATGAGAGAAATGGAAAAACTAAAAAAAAAAACGTGAACCTGATAAGAGGTTCCGGGCAAAAGCTCGTTAATCCTTAGCGTAGTCCAGAGCTTGTCTAATTGTAGGAAGCTATTGAGTTCGGTGAAGGCACAAGTAAGCTACAATGTTGCTGTCAACCCATTCTGAGGAGAGATCTTTTCTAAGGAAGATCTCAGTTTGGTTGCTGAGCTGATCTGATAGAATTCGACTACGGCCGAGAAGAGCTCGATTACAAAAGAGGTAAGCTCTGCTACAACAGAGATCAACAGGAGACAAGCTCGGGAGACCCACAGAAGATTTCGTTGCAAACATTTTGGAGGGGGAAGGAGCGGGAGAATATTCTTGCCTATTTGTACAAGTGAATTAAGGATCCTAAAAGATTGAATTACCAAAGATAAGAGATAACCTTTCTTTCAGAGAAAATATGAAGAGAAGGAAATTTTTCTATAATTACGAGAGCTACATAAAACTATGTGAGGTATAAAATCTTGAACAACACATCGTCCCAAGGTAACAACAAAAAAAACCTTAACTCTACACAACCCTCTTTCCATTCTTTCTCTCATAACAAATCCAGTCGTTGACTTAGGCTTCAGAGGAGATTTGGCCGGTACCCCATCGGTGTCAAGTTTTGTTTTACAGGTCTACTAACGAGGAGGATATAGAAATCACGTCATCTGTTGGCATCGTTTGTGGGAACGACTTTTCAATTATTGGTGAGTGATTTTTGAATGGTTAATACTCGATCTATGGCAGGAAGCAATCATCACGATCCCCCCGCCATCACCCAAGAGATGTTTCTCGCTATGCAGCATCAGATTGAACTGCTCACAAAAACCTAGAAGAAGTTCGACAAGAAAATTAGGAGTTGATGACGCAACAGAACCAGCCCAGACAAAATCAAGTGTTGCCCGCACATGGGCAGAAGGATGTGGGCCAAATCACCCTGGAAAGGCAAGTGTTGCCCGCACAGTCCCAGAACAATCAAGACCCTCAGGCAAGCATGTCAACGAGGGGGGCCAAATCACCACTGGAAAGGCAAGACGAAGATCTCCCAGCCACAATGTAGGCCTAGATTGATGTGATCAAAAAGCGCATACAGGCCAAAACTCCGGCTACAATCGAAGAGTTGGTTTAGACCACATATTCCCCTTTCTCTATGCATGTCTTTAACATTCCACTACCCCCAAAGTTTAAAATGCCAACTCTCGAGTCATTCAATGGTACCACGGACCCATTGGATCACTTGGACTTATAAGAACCCAATGACATTGTCGACTGTACCGAACGATGTGATGTGCAGATCTTTCACTCACTCTAAAGGGGAAGTGCTCGGATGTGGTTTAATAAATTGAAGCCGGGTAGTATCAACAGTTTTAAGGAGCTCAGCCAGGGGTTTATGAGTTACTTCATTGCTGGTCAGCATTACCGAAAGCCCGATACATATCTTCTGACGATTAAACAGAAGAAAGGAGAGTCAGTACGAGGCTATACTGCTCCCTTTACTCAGGAGGCAACACAGACGATAAGATGACAATGGCAGCTTATATAGCTGAGCTGTGGTCAGGTACACATCTGTTTAACTTAACTCAGGATCTTCCCCAGGATATGTCCGAGTTGATGTTGAGAGCCAATAAACATATGAACGGCAAAGATGCACTCAGTGCCCGGGAAGTTAGAGATGACGAGGCCCAATGACAGATGTCTGTAGCACCTCTCCAAATCCAAGGGGATTGGAAGAGAAAAGATCCACCTCGGGGGGTAACATATGATCATAGGGGTAAGAAGGTTGATTTGAGGAGCTCGCCGAAGAAAGTAGGAGATCCCCCGGAGAAGTATAAGAGCTATACCCCCTATTGTTGCTTTGACCAAGCAGATTATGAACGACCTCAGAGATGATCCAAACTTGAGGTGGCCGCTGAGACTCGAGAGCCATCCGGATAAGCGACTTAGAGATAAGTATTGTCGCTTCCACCGTGACCACGGTCACTATACCAATGATTGTATTGACTTGAAAGGTCAGATAGACGGACTCATCTAGAAAGGCATGTTGCAAAGGTTCGTCCAGAGGGGAGAACAAAGAGCTCAACGTGGCGGACAATGTCGGGATGATAGAGCTAAGGCTCCGGACAATAATGACCCAATTGGAGAGATCAAGGTCATACATGGAGGGTCAGCTGGAGGAGGAGAATCCAGTTCATCCAGGAAGGTCCACCTCAGGAGGCTGATGTTTGAAGATCCTATGGAGATCTGCTTAGTGGAAAGGCCTAGTAAGAGCACGAAGTAAGAAGAGTCCCTCATTATCTTTACCGAAGAAGATGAGAAAGGTACGATTTATCCCCATGATGATCCTTTAGTGGTTACCATGGTTATTGCAAACTTTAAAACCAGAAGGGTCCTCATTGATAGTATGAGATCGGTTGATATTCTATTCATATATGCATTTGACCAGCTAAGATTGAGAAGAGATCGGCTACGACCAATGACCTCTCCTTTAGTGAGATTCACTGGAGAGACAGTTTATCCTAAGGAACAGATAGCTCTCCCCGTGACCATGGGGGAGAAAGGTAAGCAGGTTACAACAATGGTAGATTTTCTGGTAGTGGATACACCATCCTCCTACAATGCAATAGTTGGAAGAGTTCTTCTTAACAAGGTTAAGACAATTATTTCTACCCACCATTTGAAAGTAAAGTTCCCTACCTCTGATGGGATAGGAGATGAAAGGCGATCAAAAGGTAGAAAGGGAGTGTTGCAATTACTCAGTTAAGCACCACAACGAGGCCTTGGTAGTAGAAGAACTCGATGTCAGGGATGGGGAAAAGCTTCGAAGTGGAGAGCCAGTGGAACAATTGACCTCACTGGAGATATGACTAGAGGAGCTCGACAGAAAGATTCAGGTTGGCACAAGGTTGAACTCAGATGAGAGAGATGTTCTTATCAAGTTTTTACCAGAAAACAAAGATGTGTTCGCATGGTCACATGCTGACATGCTCTAGATTGATCCAAGGATCATAGCCCACTGTCTGAATGTGAACCTAGACTTCAGGTCTGTAAAGCAGAAGAAGAGGACATTTTCACCTGAAAGAAATAAGAAAGATGCAGAATAGGTAGAGAAGCTTATCTGTGCTGGCTCCATCCGAGAAGTCCAATATCCGAGCTGAATTGCCACTGTTGTAATGGTAAAGAAGTCTTTAGGTCAATGGAGGATGTGTGTGGACTTCACGGATCTGAACAAGGCATTTCCCAAGGATAATTTTCCTTGCCAAGGATTGATCAACTAGTAGACTTGACCTCAAGACATAAGCTGTTGAGTTTCATGGATGCATTTTCAGGCTACAATCAGATCAGAATGGAGGAAGATGACCAGGAGAAGACATTCTTCATCATAGACAGAGGACTGTATTGCTATAAAGTTATGCCCTTTGAGATAAATACGACGGGGCCACGTATCAAATGTTAGTAAACAAGATGTTCAAAGCTTTGATTACTAAAATTGAGGAGGTTTATGTTGACGATATGTTAGTAAAAAACATTCAACGTACAGACCATGTGAAAGACTTGGTGGAGGCCTTCGAAGTGCTGAGAAAATACAAAATGAAGTTGAATCCAGCCAAGTGTGCTTTTGGAGCAGCTTCAGGAAAATTCTTGGGCTTTATGGTGTCATATAAAGGAATTTAGGCTAAACCTGAGAAGATCAGGAAAGTGATGGAGATGAGATCCCCTCGAACAGTTAAGTAAGTGCAACGCCTTACAGGGTGTGTAGCAGCACTGAACTGATTTGTCTCGAGAGTTATAGATAAGTGCCAGGCCTTTTTTAAGATCCTGAAGAAATCTTTTTCGTGGACACCGGAGAGCGAGTACGCCTTCGACCAACTGAAGCATTATCTGCGCAACCCCCTATTACGCAACCCAATAGTCAATGGAGAAGAGTTGTACATTTATATAGCTGTTTCCTTATACACAGTCAGCTCAATTCTCATCCGAGAAGATAAGTGAGTCCAACACCCGGTCTACTACACTAATTGAGCTCTACGGGGACCGGAAACCAGTTAACCAAAGATTGAGAAGGTGTCGTTTGCAGTAGTAACGACTGTGAGAAGGCTAAGGTCATACTTTCAGTCCCATCTGATCCACGCCTTGACAGATTTGCCCCTCAGAAGAGCTCTTCATAATCCTGACACATCTGGATGGCTCATCCAGTGGTCCATAGAGATGGAGGAGTTTGATATAGACTACAAGCCCTGAAATGCGATAAAAGGTCATGCTTTGGCTGACTTCCTTATGGAATACATAAACCCAAACCCTGAAGTTTCCAAGGAAGAAGTAGAGCTATGACTCCTCAATGTTGATGGGTCCATGAATAAGGAAGCCAGTGGGGCAGGATTAGTATCAACCTCACCAGAAGGACAGACGCTAAAGTATGCACTAAGATTTGACTTCAAAGCTACAAATAATTAGACTGAGTATGAAGCCCTTATCATTGGGCTCCAGATTGCCCATGTGGTAGGAGTAAAATGTATAGCTGATGTGAGTGATTCTCAACTGGTAGTTGGCCAAGTTAATAGGTGAGTTTGAGGCAAAAAAAGAATCCATAGGGAAGTACCTTCATGTGGTCAAGCAACTCGCTAATGATTTTTCTCGATTTTCTATCTCTCAAGTCCCCAGAAAAGAAAACTAGGAAGCTGATTTGTTATCAAAATCAACTTCATCCAAGCAAGAAGTGTTGCCTAAGGGAACTTTGGTTCAACTCTTGAAGACCCCAAGTATTGAAGGAATTCGTCTTCCAATCCTGCTAGTTGATTATTCTAATTCCTGGACATCCCTTATTGTTAGATATATTGAAACAGGAAAAGTACCACCCGATAGGATTGAAGCTAGAAAGCTAAGAATTCGAGCAGTGAATTATGTCCTAATGGGCAATGTTCTTTATAAGAGGAGTTTCTCATTGCCCTACCTTAGATGCCTGACAAGGATAGAAGCAAATAGATCCATGTAGGAAGTTCATGAAGGAACATCTAGAACCCACCAGGAAGGAAGAGCTCCCCGCTCATAAGATCATAAGGCTTAGATACTATTGGCCAACAATGCAGAATGACTGTGTTGAACTGGTCAAAAAATGTGATTCATGTTAGAAGTTTGCAAACATTCCACACAGACTACCAACCCAGATGAGTCCAATGAAAGTACCATGGCCTTTTGCCCAATGGGGAATGGATTTGATCAGGCCACTCCTCAAGGAGAGAGACCAAAAATAGTATGCAACGGTGGCAATTGATTACTTCACAAAATGGGTAGAGGCTATCTACAATTACTTCTCAGGTAATAATTTCTTTCCTCTGAAAAAATATTATTTATCGATTTGGACACTCCAAGGTGGTAATAGTTGACATCGGAAAGCAGTTCGATAGCTTAGATTTCAAGGAATTTTGTAGCTCGAAATGGATCCACATACACTATACTTCCAAGGCTTACCCCAGTGCCAATGGACAAGCAGAGGTCACTAATTGAGAAATAAAGAAAGGAATTAAAAGAAGGCTAAGAACCGCAAAAGGAGATCGGCCTGATGAGCTGCACTCGGTGCTATGGGCATTATGTACCATACCTCGAACAGGCACGGGGGAAACCCATATGATTTGGCTTTTGGAGTAGAGGCCATGGTTCCCATTGAATTCGATCTCCTTAATTATAGGACTGCTTCATTGGATCTCGCTGACCACGAAGAAGAGCTCAGGGCTGATTTGGACTTAGCTGAGGAAAAGAAAGACACAACAGCAGTTAAGGCTGCAATTTATCAACAAAGGATGGCAAAATATCACGATGCAAGGATTCAGCCAAGATCATTCTATGTAGGCGACCTGGTTCTGAGGAAGGCAGACCACGCGGGGAAGTAAGTGAAACAACTACTGCATAACTGGGAAGGACCTTACAGAGTGCTCAGACATTTCAAGGCAGAGGCTTATAGATTGACCATTGTAGGGGGGAAAGAGCTCTCCAACCCTTGGAATGCTGAGCACTTGAAGAAGTATTATAAATAGGAAGTTGCTCAGTAAATCACTTCATAGAAAGTAAACTTTTGTCAAGGCATTTGAGCTGTTTCATTAAACTTTCTCATTTCTTTCATTACAATTTCTTATTAAGCACATAATGGCTCATTGTAATAAATGGTTTTAGCAATATTCGCTAAGGCAACTTTTCTAAATGCAAATAGAACTCTCCATATACTTTTTTATTATATTTGGGGGAGTAGGAAGTACATATCCATTCCTGCTATAGATAGGGCTTAAAGTATTCTTGTGTTTGGGACTGTTAGAGAGCATAAAAATGCTTGCTCAAATTACTCATCAAATTATTGCTACAAGATGCCAAGGAAGATATTCCACTGAGTGTATGCATTATGTTGCAACGTTTGTATACTTATCAAAATTTTGACACCCTTGGAAAGTGTGAAAAGGCCATGGCTAAGGCACACACCTAAGCATACTCTAAAGATGCCAAGACATACTCCAAAGATGCTAAGGCATATACCTAGGGGCACAGGAGGCCTGTTAAAGCAAAAGTACCAAGGCACAACAAAATACTGCTAAGGCATAAAATATGGCTCCAAAGTTGCTAAGACATAAGTGAAATATTGTGAGTCCAAAAGGACCAAACAATTGCTAAGGCATAAAACATACATTTTGAACCTTGAAAAGGCTCAAAAGTTGCTAAGGCATAAGAAAAATGGTTTGAGTCTTAAAAAGAACCAAATTCAGTACCTCGACATTAAATTTGCTAAAAAGATCAGATTCAAACACAAAAAGGAAAAAGTCCATGGACTACAACTAGTTTATGAGAACCTCATACACCAACAGAATAAACAAAAAGTTGTGAAACCAACATCTTGGTCTGATCAACAATAGGACAAACACATTTACAAAATTAACCCTCTTTTAGAGGGATGGACTCAGAAGTGGCAGCATCATATCTCTTCAAGCTCCGCGGAAGCTTGATTGATGTAGGACAAGGACCTACATGTATCCTTAGAAGGGCTGTCGAGCAGACCCTAGTTCCAGCCGAGCAACCTACCCCTTCTTTTCATCCAGCCGCACAGTCTACACTCCTTGCCGAGCTACCATCCCACACACCAGATGTCGAGCTGCCATACTTGCCGCACAGCCCCAAGGAACTTCATCCCATCCTAGTCAGTCCAGCTCGTACCAGTTTGGCACGACAAACTACGTCAGCACGGCCTCAACAGCTGCCCCCCAACTCGGCCGTATTCCCGCAGAGCTACTGGGATGAGATCACACGGGGACCACCAGACATTCTCCGACAATTTCTGTTATTACTTTTCAGATTCTGTTAGGAAATTATACATTTGTAATCATTTTATTCCCCCCCTTGTTTGTATTAGTCACCACCCATTTTAGGGTTTTTCCTTTGTTTTCGTTAGTGGCTATATAAGCCAAGAGATGTACAAACTCAGATACCTTTTGATAATTTGAAATCCTATTTTCGGAGCAGAACATTCTCTCTCTTGTTCTTCAGGTGGACTCCTGAGCCACGGGTGGATTCCTGTGTTGGTTAGGTGGATTCCTAACTCCTCTACCAGATTACGGTGTTAATCCGATCATCCCTTATAGATTACGGTGATAATTTGTCCGCTTCTACCAGATTTCATTCAAAATCCGTCCACCCTTCACCTCGGATTTAGTTTACCTGAACCGGCCTTCACTATCCCGCTTCCCATTCCGCTGCGTTCTGCATCAGTTGGTATCAGAGCCTACTTCCAATGGACGATGCTCCAGAAGACCGATCAGTCACAGTTATAGACTTGAGAGTTGTTCAACAGGAGATGCGTGAACTGCGCGAACTTGTTGAACGCCTTACCGGCGAGTTTGCTCGTGTTCAGGTCCGTCAAGAGTAGGCTCAGGCTTTCCCTGATCCTGTGGACCCGAATGGTGAACAAGCTAGAGTTCCCAGACGAGTTCCTCAACAACCCCACATGCCTGCAGTCCAGCCGGACTCAGACAGTGACGCCGATGAAAGAATACTTAACTTTGGTGACCAAGCAAGACCTACAGAAAACAGAGACTACCGTATGAAGGTGGAGTTACCTTCTTTTGATGGCTACTTGGACGTGGAAGGATTTCTTGACTGGTTGACAGAGGTTGAACGTTTCTTCGATTACATGGGTATCGAAGAAGAGAAGAAGGTCAAGTTTGTGGCCTACCATCTCAAGAGTGGCGCCTCAGCCTGGTGGGACCAGTTATAGATGTCCCAAGCACGGCAGATCAAGTCCCAGATACATTCATGGCCGAGGATGAAGAAGCTATTGAAACAGAGGTTCTTGCCTGCTAACTACGAACAAATGTTGTTCCAGCAGTATTAGAACTGCAAACAAGGACTCAGATCTGTCAGAGCCTACACAGAGGAGTTCTATAGGTTATCTTCCCAAAATGACCTGGTAGAAAATGACAATCAGCAGGTGGCTAGGTTTAACAATGACCTACACCTGCCTATTCAAGACCGAGTGGTGTTACACCCTGCCTTTACCCTCAATGAGGCTGTTGAGTTAGCTCTATGGGTTGAAGCCCAGTTGGACAGGGTCAGCGTGGGAGCTCAGAGATTCAACAAGACCGCGGCAGGAGGACATGTGTCAAGTGGAAAAAGAGAGCTGCCTGGTCAGACGAGTGGCAGTGCGGCAAGTGGAGGAATCGCCGCAGGGAGTTTAAATGTTGCTCAACCAGTGCCAAGGCAGTAAACAGGTTGCTGCACCCCAGAAAACCTCGCCAAGCCCTTATACGGCATCTTCTCAGCGTATTAAGTGTTACATGTGTGGAGAGCCAGGTCACCGTTCCAACAACTGCCCGAATAGACGAGTTGCTACACTTGCTTTACACGGTGATGAAGAAGAAGAGCTGTTGGAGGACCAGGCTCAAGAGTTTGA